>JAJIBD010008085.1:0-91059 GCA_021461705.1 Cryptotis parvus
ACATTTCCCAAATAAATGTACTAGAATATCTCTTGTGAAGGTCTAATGTTTTTCAGAAAACATATTAACACGACTAAACTTACTGGATCAGCGGCGAGAGGTAGTCTACAGAATGTTCCTCTATTTTCACCCTCAACTACCATTTTTTTCACTCTGAATAACAAAGATTATTTGACAGATATGTTTATGAAAGATCAAACAGTGACACATGCTTGTAAAGAGTTTTGCTTTACAGTGTACAAGATAATTTTTATTATACATGTGTTCATCAGTAATTTTGAAATAATGTTACTTCAAATACATAATATTTTACTTTAATTTATGATGTGTGTTTCTCATACTAAACTTAACGTAGTATATTCAGGCATTTAAAACAATAAAACTAAATATATTATTATATAATATTAATTCAAACATTTTTTATATCATTTTAAAAAAAGTTTTCAGTTAATTGTACCTCCCCTTGAGGTGTTGCAGGTGTGGCTGTGGTGCCTGGCTGCATCCGCAGGTGGCAGACTGGACACAGGCTTGTCTATATCCAGGGCTCTGCCCTATGGACCCCTGGATGATTGATGGTCTGACATAGAAAAGTCTGAGTCCCCTAGGACGAACCCAGAGCCAGGACGGAACCTGGCAAGCTACCCATGGTGTATTCAATATGCCAAAAGCAGTAACAATAATGGACCTCATTCCCAATGAATGGTGATGCTTCTGGTGCCCGCTCAAGCAAATCAATGAACAATGGGAAGACAAGTGACAAGTGATAGTTAATTGTAAAATTCATTTTTTAACTTTTCATTTAAAAATGAAGTCTATTTTTTTTCTTTTTCTTCGTGCTGATTCTTGACTCTGAACTCAGGGATCACTCCTAGCTGGCATGAGGGAATTTTGGGAATACAAGGGATCAAACCCAGGTTAGCCAGTGCAAAGCAAACACTTTATCCACTATTCCATCTCTTTGGACTAGCAGGCATTTTATAACCAAAAAATATTGAACTTAAAGAACATGGTACTATATAAAAACTAAACACAGCAAATTAAAATCCAAAATGAGCTTGTTTTGAAACAATTATTCACAGGAAAACAGGGCAAACTAAATAGATCACATTTCTAAAAATGCTTACTTACCCAAGGTATGATTTACATACAAATAACAAAGTCCACAAGAGCTAATCTTCATTAACTGATGTCAAGACTTCCATTTACAAGAGTTTTAACCCACCTAATCTTTTAACTCTTGTGTTATGATTATTAGTATACAACAGTATATGTGTGCACATCAGGGTGTGTGCTTGTTTTGAGACTGAACACATTTTCTACTGGGAAAGTGAATGAATTGTAATATCTCATATTACAATTAGTATTAAATTCCTTTAAAAGGAATTTAATACTAATAAAATGTAGAAATAAATTTTCTTATACCTGCAATGTCTAATTTTAGAAATTAGCTACATATAGTAACTAAAATTAAGTAATACTAAAATTCTGTTTCCTAATTTCAGTCATATTTTGACCTAGTCATGCATGACTGTAGTACTGAACAGTGCAAGTAAGTAATAATTTTATACAACACAGAAAGTTCTACTGGAGAATAATGGCTTATAAGTATTTTGCACGTTAACAATGTGTATCACCAAGGAGCAGCAGGTGAACACAATGTCCATTAGCACAGCTAAAAACAGTCAGATCTTAGTAATGTATGATGCCTCCTTCATCCTCCTAGCAAAACTCTTTTAGTTTTTAAAGTGCTTGTTGTGGGTTACTTATGATTTTAGTACATTTGCTCGTCTCCATAATGACTTTGATGCCCATCCTTATGGCCTCTTTCCACTCACCACCATCACCATTTTTTTCTTTTTGAGTCACAAAGGTAATGCTCAGGGCTTACTCCTGGCTTTGCGCTTAGGAATTACTCCCTGGCAATGGTCGGGATCTATATCAGATGCCTGGGATCAAACCGGGTTGGCTGCATGCAAGGCAAATGCCCTACACTCTGGACTGTCACTCTGGCCCCCATCACCATTGTTCAGGTCAACAATTTTACATTTTTCCTATGCTTTTTTATTTATTAATCTTGCATTGTCTTTGAATTCCCCCCCCCCCCTCAATATTTATTTTATAACTTTTTGTTCATAATGTTTACAGACTCAATCACATTAACCTAGGGGCCACTGTCCCCATAAGCTAGAAACTGAGTGCAGAATTCAGAAAAGTTATTCATTTTTAAGTAATGTGGCTATAAGGCTATCAAATATAAAAGTACTCCAATTCTAGGAATAAACTAACGTGGTTCAAGTTGTAGATCAGGTATTGCTGCAAAGAGCTCAGCCTATAAGGCTCACTTTCATCTTTATGACAGGGATAATTATACTTGGGGTGATAATGAGAAATAGAGTCAATGCACATTACAAACAAGTATTAATATTTGGCATTATTTATAAATGCAATCACTAACTCTCAAATGTTTCTATGAAACCGGGAACTTTTTTACTGCATGTATTTTTTGTGAGTATATGTCTCTTTCCTATAAAATACATCTTCTGATATGAACAGCTTGCAATAGTTTCTTCCAAGGAGTGTAGATATGATAAAAATGAGATTAAAATTTAATTGTTGCTTATTTTTGCCATGTGAATAAATTATTCATTCCAAGAATCATTATAATGATATTCTATATGAAATTTTTGTATTTTCCTCTTTGTTTTTTTGTGGATAGGCTTTGTTGTAAACCAGAAATCACAAAGGTCAACTAAAAACTCTTCCAAAGTAAAACAGAAGCACTGGTTGGTTTGTGGGTTAAAACAAAGTTCTAAGAAACAGAAAAATCTATTCAGCAAGAAAAATGTTTAATTGTAAGTAAGAAATAAAGTTCAGATGCTTTCATAAATAATTATCATTTCAATTTGTTGTTATTTAACATACATATTTCCCTTAAGTAAGTAACATTTTCAAGTAAGATTGTCTGCTCATATAAATCTATAAACACATATATTTGCATTATTATTAAAAAGAAAGTATCCATTCAATGCTGATGACAATCAGAAAAAGTGTTTATTTTTCAAATGGTAATACCAATTTTTGCATTTCATATGTCAAATGTCATTAAAAGCATAACATTTACTCAAAAAATAGCTTTTCCAGAAATATGAATAAAATTAAACTTTGCGTCTTATTTTGGTTGTATTTCAATTTTGCGACTCCTGAATCTGATAAATCAGTGCTTTAACAGGCTCTGTAATGAATGACTGGCCTTTCACTTCCCTCATTTATGCAATAATAAAATAAAAATTAAGAAAACAATTTAACAACATAGGAAACATAAGCCAACATATTTATCAGAATTAGCAGATAAAACTTTCTAATTTTGCTATGTTTTTAAATGCTAAATCTCAGTCTCTGTCTCTAGACCTACACTTTTCCCCTTAAAAAAAGCACTGGTAGAGTAAGTATGCTTGGTACCACTGAATTGATCACAATATTGATATTTCTATAAATAGTACTAATACACAATTCAATTAAAATGATTCACATTAGGGCCATAAAGATACTATAGTGGACAGGGCACTTGTCTTGCGTACAGTCAACCCAGGTTCAATCCCTGACACTCCGTCCCTCAGACTCCACCAGTAATGATCTCTAAATGCACAGCCAGGATCTCCGAGTGCAAAGCCCTCAGCACCACCAGGTTTGGCCCCAAAGAAAAATGAAACAAACAAAAAGGCCTCAAATACCCTGCTATATTGATAGAAACTTAGTACAGTCTTATGTGCATATACACACTTTTATAGTATGTAATCTTGTAATCATGACTATGTAAAGCATCAGTTCTGAGAGGCTACTTGTGTTATTTGGGAAACCTTGTGTTGCAGAGAATAGAACAAGTACTTCCACCATGAAAGCAGGCACACCAGTCCTGGGAGCTATTTCCCCCACTCTATACTTTTAAATGTTGATAAACTATTCTTGCACTCATGAATTTCTGGATACTTACACTGATAATTATTGTTTCTATAACTATCCATAGTATGTCAGTTTTGAATACTTAAATATATATTCTCATATAGCTTCAAATAACGGTGCAATTGTTGAACATCTATATATAAATTAACATTATATTTCTGTATAGTAGAATAAATAAATAGTAATCATAAAATCTTGCCAGGGATTGATTTTGAAAATGACAGATATGAAATTATGAAGGTTGATTTTTTTAATCTTTTCTAAAATGTATTTCATGACTGTGTTTTCAGTATTGTGCTTGGGATCGGTGGGTGGATGAGACAAACCAGTGCTCAGGGATCACTCCTGGCTCTGTGCTCTGAGATCACTTTTGGCTGTTCTCAGGAGACCAACACCAGGTAATGGAGAGAGGAAGTGTGGGGGCTGCATTCTAGGAAGCTAGGAACCCTCACGTTGTCTTGAGTCCCCATTGCGTTTAGTTTGATCTCAAACTATAAGTACACACACATGTACTCACAAAAGCACACACATTTTGGGGAAAAATAGCTTAGTTTTGAAAATAAAATTGATTTTTCAAAGATTGAACCTGATGCATATTTTAAGAATAATCAATTTCAACATAAAACAAGATTATATACAGGAAACTATTTTGTACTCGGACAGCAATTATATTTTTGTGAAAGAACTAAGAAAATAGAAAAGATTATACATTTTTCTAAGAACATTTGTTTAAAAGAAACGTTATCACCTCACTTAGAAAACTGTGAGGAGCGTGACATATGTCTCCACGAAAAAACATAGGTTTCTCCAGAGAGAAAAGTCAAAAAAAGAGTATATTTGAAGCATGTCATTTAAAAATTATTTCTAGGGGTCAAAATAAATCTGTTTTGGTATACTTAATAAAGTGGATAACTGTATCTTATTTCTTGATTACTACTGAAATGTCATTTTTATTATACACCTAAATCACATGAATGTCTTCATGAGAAATACTACCTATAAGTTAATAAAAGTCAATTGACCAAAATGATTTAATAAACTCTTATTTTAAAATTATGAATTCATAAATTCATAGAGTATATTTTTAGTGAAATGCTAAAAATAAATCTTAGGAATGTTCCTATTTCTACAGTTCTCACTTTTAGTTTAACTTTGTTACACTGCCTGTACTTCCCCTGCAGCTCCAATTCTTGTCACTCAGGCTTTGTTTCTAGAAGCTTAAAACTTTTCATCAAAACCTGTATATCTTTGCCAGAAGAGGCAAATGAAGGCTGTTATTCTAATATTCACTAGCTAGTGATTTTGTTATGCTCATTGTATGACTATGTGAATAACAATCATTTAAAAAGAGACCACCTGCTCCATAAACACCAGGGAATTATTGCATAAATTTTCACATTTACATCTTTTTATTTATTTTTGGTTTTGGGGTCACACCTGATGATACTCAGGGGTTACTCCTTGCTCTGAACTCAGGAATTACTCCTGGCAGTGCTCAGGGGGACAATATGGAATGTCGGGGATTGAACCCGGGTTCGATGCAAATGCCCTCCCTGCTATGCTATCACTCCAGGTCAATTTTTAAAGCTATAAAACATAAAGAAATAAATGATGGAAATATCATGTTGAAATAGAAAAAAAATAGTATTAAAGAGCACAATGTGAAATAAATTCAACTTCCATGTATTTGCGAAGAGATACTGTAGCTCATGCAAAATACATACTTACTCAAAATTTGTATTTGAAATTTATTATCTCAAAAAATAAGTAAACCCTCATGTAAACTGAGTGTGCACCACATGCACAGAACTGTATTTATGTGATAGGCAGGTTTTCTGTTTGTATTTGTTTTGGAACCACACCTCGAGGTGCTCAGAGTTTATTCTGAGCCCTGCTCTGAAGAATCACTTCTGGTTGTCTCAGAGGACCATATAGCTTTGGCAGATCAAAATGGTGCCTGCTGAGTGCAAGGCAAGGGCCCTGCTCTCTGGCCTCAAGCATCAGGTTTTCTGAAAGCATCCACAGAGGTTCAGATCATAGGAATAAAGTGGCAGGTATGTTAATCTTCCAGTTGTGGTGATCACATTAACAATATATGGCACATATACAACATCAAGTTCTCTATGTATGTTAAATAATAACTTTGGTGGGCCGGAGTGACAGTCCAGCAGGTAGGGCGTTTGCCTTGCACGCGGCTGGCCTATGCCGCCCGGGTTCGATCCCCGCATCCCATATGGTCCCCCGAGGACCTCCAGAGTAATTTCTGAGTGCAGAGCCAGTAGTAGCCGCTGAGCATTGCCAGGTGTGACCCCCCCAAAAAATAATAACTTTGGTATCTCAGTGAAATCCCAGAAATTGTGGGTAGGAAATAAAAGAACAGAAATTTAAAAGAAAATTAAAATAGCAAGCAATGTAATTTTTCCTCTCACCTTCCAGCTAAGGTTACTTACCCTATGCCACTATTTGCTCACTATTTATTGTGATTATTAAAAAGTATTAATGGACATGATAGACAAGTGACAAATATGTTTTTGATTTCCACCTTGGAATGGTTTTCTGTTTCACACATTCTCTCTTCAATAATTCTGAAACTATTTTCCAGAAGTTATATCTAAGTGCAAACATTTACACGAGCCATATCATATCATAACACGTCTTAGTGTCATACAGCAAAGCAGTTTCTTGAATTTCATGGAATTCACCACCATTCATCAGGATATAATTTTGGATCAAGGTACAGGCAGTTAGTGGATTAACCCAGAAGCCATCTTCAAACATAGAATCGAGATATTTTTATTGCTTAGAGTGGGAAACTATGCATGCTAATCATTGACATTGTAATCTAATCACCAAATGATAAAAACATCATGGGAGGAAGCAAAATCTAAGTGCTGGAGCTAATTACATTACTATTCAGTAGCTTGATGGAGAAAATGGGCTTGTTGCTACAGTCATTTATATAACCAAACACTCCATAGACCATTTTAGGCCTAAATCCAAGCTGTGAGTGAAAAGCTAGGAACTGTTCATTTCAAATGATGATGAATCGTTAGAGAATTAACTACAGATTTCCTGAAGCTCTAAATTTTATGATCTTCAGGTAATAGCAATTCCACAACGAAAGTCAGGAAGAAAAATTAATATATTATTTGAGCATGAGGTCATGCATAAAATCCGATGTACTTTCAAATGTTTACTTTGAATCTTCCTGAGTGACATGGCCATGTGACCTGAATTTTCAGTTCCATCATCTATAGGTTGGCGATCTTGACAGGAATTATGTAAGTAAAATGATGGATAAGAGATACCAGACATATATGGCACTCACTGTATTTATGAATTTGTTATTTTTATTAGTGATTATGAATTAACAACACATATTAAGAAAAAAAACAAAATTTAGACATAACGCACAATTGAATCCATTTACTAGAATTTCATGACCAACCTGGAGATCATGATAGGCATTCCCGGATTAGTGCCTGGCCTATTTTAGGAATACAAACTTGGCTACAACACCGCTGCACTGTATGGAAATACAGTAAAATGGATAATCCATGACCATGTGTCTCTCTTATAAACATGACTGACCCATTTTGAAGAATTAAGATTATAAAAATAAAAGTTAACCAACCGACATTCAGAAAACTCTAAAATAAACTTTCAGGGGTCCACAAACTTAGAACTTAGAATTAGCAGTAAATAAAGCATAGTACTTCATAAACATGTCTCTATTTTTTTCTTTTTTTTTTTTTTTTTTTGGCTTTTGAGTCACACCCGGCAATGCTCAGGGGTTACTCCTGGCTCTGCACTGAGGAATTACCCCGGCAGTGCTCAGGAGACTATATTAGATACTAGAGACCAAATCAATACAGGTTGACCACATGCAAGACAAGCGTTCTACCCACTGTACTATGGCTCTGGCCAAGATATCTCTATTTTCTGCCCTGGTGGAGGAAATGATCAGAACTACCCGTCATCAAGCTTCATTTTTATGCTTCCATCAATACAATAAATTTATATGTATAATATTATATATATAAATATATATTTTATGTCTATATATTACACTTGAGTCTCCTTTTTGTTTATTTGGAAGCTGTTATTTGTGAATGACAGACTAATTCAGAAACAAAAGTGGCTTATTACTCCTCTAGCATTATTGGAGCCCATTAGCATTTTATGGAGAGGTTGCTTAAAAATTATACATGTGTAAAAATGGATATATAAAATTATATTTAGATTTTGATTAATCTGTTCTATCAAAATATAAAATATACTGAATATTATTTATCAAGATGTAAGACAAATATTGAAGTTTAATAGCCATAAATATCACTTGTATCACTTGTCTTCCCATTGTTCATCATTTTGCTCAAGCGGGCGCCAGTAACATCTCCATTAGTTGTGAATGAGGTCCATTATTGTTACTGTTTTTGGCATATTGAATACACCAGGGGTGGCTGCCAGGCTCTGTTGTGACTCTGGATTCACCTCAGGGGGCCCAGTCGTTTTCTATGTCAGACCATCAACCATCCAGGGCCCACAGTGCACAGCCTTGGGTGTGGACAAGCCTGTCTCCTGTCTGCCACCTGCCAACGCAGCCAGGCACCGCAGCCACACCTGCAACACCTCAAGGGGCAGAGCTATAAATATAGAATTCATAACTTTTGTTTTTATAAGGACGCACATATACATAAAACATATACATATAGGTTTATGAGGAAACATCTACAATTCTAAGACCATAACACTAACCGCACACCAAGAAGTGAGGTTCAGTTTGAAAACACATCAGGCTGCCTACCCTGCTGTATGTGTACTGTCACCTAAAACTATCAGCTTCAGAAAGGTTAGGGTTGGAGCTCAGTGGCAAGGCACATGCCTCCTATATTAGGGCTCTTGATTTGATCCCAGTACTGCAATTACAAACACAATAGTCAACTTCAGAGAACACAATTATTCCAAAGATAATATTCCTTATCTGGCATATTTTAGGAATACAATATGCTCAGCTTATATTCCTTTTTAAACTGCCTTTGTGAAGATTTTGCATGTGAGAAAATAAGCTGTATTAATTCATACCCACATTTTATAAATTGTTGACCACATTTTGCAAATAAGACAAAGAACAGAAAGCAGCAGCAAGTGGAATAAGGAATAACTGTGTGTTTAGGAATGATCTTTTTATTGTTAACACACATATACATATACGCACACACATATAGAATTGAAAGGGCTGAAGTTGGTAAAGAAACAGCATACCAAAATGCTAAATCTAATGATTCTTATTTACATGATGTTATATTAACAGTGGTTCCCATCCCTGAGAGACCTAAAAAGAGTTGGAGAAGATCGAAATACTTATTTCTAAGACCTGCCTTATGAACCTGAATCAAGTATGCAGTAAGAACAATGGATTTTCTTTTCGAATTCCAAGATGCTTTTTCATTGACCTTAAGGACCACTTCATTCACAGAAAAAGTCATCAATTATCAAAGACTTTGTCAGGGGGTGATTCTGTTAATAAAGCTGATCGTTACATCAGTCATTGAAGCTAGATGTACCATCCACATTCTCCAGATGATATAAGGAAGCTTTTAGAGGTTAGAATGCAACGCCAGTATCCAAGTGAGGATCTGACTGATTTAAGTGGGCTTTATAAAACACACCCTACCGAAACCATAAAGCTGCTGTGGAGTTTCTAACTGGGAGTACAAAGTGACCAATGAAAGGAATCTCACCAAAAGCCTGCAGATACATTATGTTCAGTCAGCAGTAGTTGTTTTGAAAACAGCACATCACTCTATTGGAGATCACAGAATATCAAAAACAGAACATCTCTTGATATACAAAAAAAGGAAATCACGATCTCCTTGTAATGTTTAGCTCAAACAGCTTTTGGTGGGGGAACAGGTTACACATGCAATGTTAGAGCTTATTTAATGTCTCCATTTATCTCTTTTCCATGTGTGTCCACTTGCATGTGCTCACAACATTCTCTATTCAAAATGACAGCGGGGCATTACATAGTTCCCCAAAAGATAGGAGCCTCATGAAGCCTCTGCAATGGTCCAGCTTAAAGGCGCCTTGTTTGTATGTTTCCCTTTCATGCAGTTTTGCTGGATATATCAAGGCTCACAATTAAGATTCTCTCAGGCAGCCTAAACTTCAGGAAGGAGCAATTTCAACTTTATTTGTGACCAAAGGTAAAACTTGTTTTTTATTTAAACAAAATATTTAAAGAGGAAATAACAATAATTAAAAATGGAGTAAGACTGAAACATTTCTTCCAACAAATTATTTCATAGTCTGGGAAAGCAATTTAGCAGCACTATCTGTAGTTGACCAAGGCTCAGTCATGGAAAAAGCAATGTAGCTCAAAAGGCAGGGCAGGTATTCTATGGAGGTCTTCTGCCTGTCCATCTAAGCCATGTCCATGGTTTCATAGTCTTGAAGATCTCAGAGCCCTCCTGAAAATCTTTATGTTTCTCCTGGAAGGATTAAAAACCACTACAGCTATAACAGACTTGATGACTATGGGCTAACTAAATTTATCAGACTCGTGAAATTCCTACCATTGTAAATTATAATTTAGGTCTATATTATTCTTAAATAAAAAAGGTCTGTTTTGTTCATTTGCTTTGTTTCTTATTTTCCATATATGAGTGAAAAAAAAGTTATTTGTCTTTCTCCAACTTATTTCACAAAGCAAAATATCTTAAAGTTCCATCCATGTTGTTACAAATGGCAATATATAATTTTCACCTTTATTTTATAGATGAGTAGTAGCTCTTTGTAGTATGTGGGGTAGATGGAGCGTGTCTGATACAGATGTATCACATATCACATATTTTTATACCCTTCTTCTATCAAAGAACACTTTGGGTTGCTTCCATGATTTCAATATAAAAAATAATGCTTCAAAGAAGATTGAAATGCAGATTTTTTTCTAATGAGTATTTACATGATTTTCAGATGATCAAAAGTGAAATAGCTGACTCATACGGTGTTTATGATCTATTATTTATGTTTTTGGTTTTGGATTATTGCCAAATATTCTCAGGTTTTATCCTGACTCTGAGTTCAGGAATAACTCCTAAATTAATTCAGAAATATAAATTTCTGAATTTATATTTTTAAATTCAGAAAATCTTGAATCACCCCTGAAGTAATAATTAATTCAGAAAAAGTTTATTCCCAAAATAGCTTTTTTTTTTTTTTGCTTTTTTGGGTCATATCCAGCAATTCTCAGGGTTTACTCCTGGCTCTGCACTCAGGAATTACTCCAGGTGGTGCTTGGGGGACCATATGGGATGCTGGGGATTCAACCTGAACAGGCCGCATACAAGGCAAAAACCCTACCCATTGTACTATTTGCTCTGGTCCCCAAAAAGACTTCTGTTCTCAAAGGATTTGTTTAATAATTTATCATTTTAATTTGATTCTATGATAATGACAATTTTCTAAGTACAACCTTTTGCTTATTTCACTATTTTATACATACATATAACCAATATTTCGTTACTAAGAAAGCATCATGATATTTTCCATAACTTATTACAAAATACTAAATATCAAATCCTACTTGCTCATAGAACATTTATAGCTAAAATATTTCCTTACCGTATGGGTTAAATCCTATATATTCTTATCTCTGCTCTCTGCTCCACAAATCAATTTATAAATGTTTTAAACAGTAAATTGTGAGCTTTACTTTCAAAGGCCTTTCTTTTAAACCTCCTGCTCTAACAAATGTCTCTGCTGGGCTCCTCAGAAGAACACCGTCTTTCCAATGTTCTCATTGTCACACTTTTCTTGACTCCCCAACACAGAGCATAATACTATGTATCAGAAACAATTGGGGCCTTTGTTTCCTTATTCTCAGATCCATCCATCTTATTTCTCTGAGCACATATTATATGCACAGAGATATTCCCTAAATCTTCGTATTTCTGATTGCTGCCCAAAGGAACAATGTTTTGGTCTACTGACATCTTTTGATCCTCACTTGAACACTTGATCACTTAACGTCCCGTTATTCATCGATTTGCTCGAGCGGGCGCCAGTAATATTTCCATTTGACCCTATCACGTGCCAGTGTTGCCCAATAGCATCTGGTTACTTCAGGAATACAAAGAGCCTCAAACCATTCGTTCAGGGTCTTGATGAAGAAGTCTGACCATCTTGTAGATGGGCGGCCACGTGATCTTTTGAAATCCTGTGGGATCTAGTCCAGTGGTAATGACTCTAGTCCAGGGGTCATCTCCAAATTGCATTACAACACCAAAATGTGAGCAGAGGAAGGACCAAGTAAGGTCACAGCAGGGAATGGGCCACCCAAAGTGAAAGAACAAAACTGAATACTTAGACTTTTAACCTGTAAATGCAGGTGTAACAATACCTTGCTTTAAGCTCCAGCCTATTCCATTTTGTTCTGCCATTCCCAGCCTATGGCATTGTGTTATCATGCCATCCCTGAAAAGTATCATAATACCTCTTGTTTGCTTTCTGAACTGGTCTTCACTTCAAATTTATTTATAAATTAAATTATTTTAATACATTAAAATTCCATGTTTATTTAATTAACATTAATTTAATTTTTAATTAAAGCATATGTTAAGGCAGACATTTCTTGGTCTCATAAATTTCCTTTTGTTCTTTTTATTGCTAATTTACCATTGTAGAAAAACTCTGCTCTTTCTATCACTCCAAGAAACAAAATAGAAGAAACTTGTTTCTTCAAGTGACCAGCTTTTCTTAGTAGTCAAAGAACATTGAAAAGATACCATCTAAAATTTAAAAATAGAAGTAGTTCCCCTTCAACTATCTTGTAGTTCCTCTTCAACTATCTTGTATGTCTGTTGGAATGGGATTTTACAATGCTTTTGGGTTATAATAATTTTGGAATTCTCTCCAATGCAAAGTGATCAACACTTAATTCCTGAAAAGAAAAGGATTTATTCACATGATTTCAAGTCATGTTCTTTAGTTTTCTTTCAAATATACCTAGTTGTTTTAAAGAGAGCAGCTACAGAAGAGAGAGTCTCTTGTCGTAGCCAACTTAAACCTAAATGGGGAGTGTTCAGTAGTATCACTAGAGCTCAACTGAGAACCTACAGATTAGCTTTAAATATCAGTTATGAGGGTTGCAGAATATATGAATTAAAACACTTGCCTTGCAAAGTACACAAAAACTAAACAACGTAGAACATTAGGTGAAGCCAAAGAATTTGAAGACAATCTTAAGTGACAACATGTAGTCTGTAAGAAAGAAAAATAAGCATCATAAAATAAAAATGTATTATGGACTGCATGCATGGCCCCAATATATAACATGCTGATATGTGACCATATTAGGATATGGATTCTTTAAACTATTAGGTAATGAAGGTGCAAAGCTCAATTAGCACCCTTTAAAAGGAACTCCAGAAATTTCCTTCTTCGTTTCTGCCATATGAGGCTATAATAGCCAAATATCTATGTATGAACCACATCAAAGGTAGATCCTCATATGATACTCTATATATTATATATATATACATCTAAGTACAAGGTATTTTGCAGTATATATATATTTGTATATATATACAAAATACCTTGTACTTTGCAGTATATATACATACTGCAAAATACCTTGTACTTAGATGTCCCAAGCTCTAGAGACTGAAAAATGTTAATATCTGTACTTTATAACCTATTTAGTCTTTTGTTTCCATTATAGCATATCATACAGACAAGATAAATGATCATACATTTAATTAATAATATTCTAGCTAACACGGCATGTCTTATTAGAATATAGATCACAACTAAAGACTCTGAATAGAATTGGCTTCGATTGACATTTTAGCTCTGCAATTGATTTTCCTTGTCAATTTGGGCAAGTAACAATTTCTCCAATACTCCATTTCACCATCATAAACAAGTACAAAAATAATAGACCTGGACCTGACTGTAGAGGAGGCAGTTTTGTTTCAACAAGGGATACCCCTGTTCAAACTCTGGCATCACATACAGTTCCCAAGTATTGCCAGGAGTAACCCGAAACACAGTGCTGGGAGTCAGCACTGAGTACTGCCATGTTGTGGTCCAAATCCCATGCAAGAAAAAAAATAACAAAGCTAAGAAATGAATGTGTATTTTTATTTCTAGTACATAGTAATGATTCAAATGAATGTTAAGTATTATTTTAAGCATAAGGTGAACGATTTCTCTCTTTGCTTACTAAAAATGTGTCTATAGAATAAATTATTTTTTGAGAAATTATTACAGAAATATCCATACAAGCTTTCTAAGGAAAGTGAAGATGGTAGTTTAAACCGAAGAAGAATCTAGTACCAAGTTTATATTGAAGACATGTAGTTGTACAAGTATGAAGAAAAAAAATAAGATGGATTTAAAAATTCATCAGATGTTACAAAAATGTATATCATGGTGACACTTTGGGAAACCATAGCATGACACAAAACATTTACAAAACAACAAATATACAAAAATAAAACAAAGTTGATTTGATTCAAGTGAAACTGATATTTCAGAGAATTGTTGACTATTCTAAAAGAATTTGAAAGTAATCATAACATGCATTGTTAAAACGAAAGTATATATGCACTCAAAGCAAACAGATTAAAAGGTTCTTAAAGTTGTAAAGATAGGAAAAGGACTATATTTCTCCTTATTACTTTTCATTTTAAGAAAACAATAGATTATATAATGTATTCGATCAGTATATTTCTATATATATTAATCAAAAGGTTATAAAATATTGTGCTTCTCTTTTATTACTTCATTTTCTCTCTTTTCTAGTTGACTTTTTGAGCTGAAATTCCATAAGTATAGGTGCTGATATTTGCCCAGATCTTTTAAATGAAATATTATTATATAGTCGCATTTTTTTTTCAATTTCAGAATTATAAAAGAGTAAATCACTAAAACATCCCTGTAACAATTACTTTGAAATTTTAGATAATTCCTATATGCTGATAATAATAAAATACACATATTTTATACATACACATTTATACACCAAAAGCATATACACATAATTAAATATTCTACATAATTTTGGGGAATGATAAGATTCAATTATAGAAATGTTTATTGAATCTAAATGCATGGGATGACTATTCTCAATAAGCATGGCTTTTTTTAAAAATTGTTAGCCCACATAGAATGGGATGATGCTTTATTTATTTATATCTACCAATACTGTAAAATGATAAATTTTTATAAATGAAGAACTGATAAATGTTTATGAAAGAATGATCTAAGGGCATGTTGATGTGCTACTTTATGATAATCTTCATTTTTAAGAAGCATGTATTTTTTAAAAGGAATAAACTGAGTAAGTGCAATTTTCTATTTTATCTTTTCTTTTGGGGCCACACCTGGCAATGCTCAGAGGTTACCCCTGGCTCTACACTCAGGAATTACTACTAGCGGTGCTCAGGGGACCATATGGGATGCCGGGAATTGAACCTGTGTTCGCCACGTGTTAGGCAAACGCCCTACCTGCTGTGCTATAGTCCCAGACCCCTTAATTTGCTATGTTGAATCCAATGCTTCTCAGCCAACTTGCAGTGAATTCTACTCTTTTCTACTCATAGCCAATTGCAAACCAATAAATTTAAAAAAATATACTCTAAAATTTGCTGCAATAATGATAAGAAAACATTCAATGAGCTATAAAATTATTCTGCAAAACATGTAGAGAACTCTCAATTTATTAAGCTGGCAATGAATAGATCACAAGCTATATTTTAGGTATCACCACTTTTTACTAAACACAGGATCTAGGTGATAACTGAAAATGATAGTCAATAGCCACTATGGGTTAATGAAATTAAATTATTTTCTGCAATAACTACCATTTTCTTTACTTCCAAAATTTCTATTGTGAGTAATACATCAGAGAATAAAATTTAAAAAAATTTAAGACATCTAACAGCCTTACAGCAGTTCCTAGTCATCCGGTCAACTTCAGAGAATGACCAAAGTTGTGTGTGTGTGTGTGTGTGTGTGAGTGTGTGTGTGAGTGAGGGTGCACATGTGTGTACATGTGAGCATGCAGTTTTTTCTCTTCCAGAAATGATTTGCAACAACAAATCCTTCTCATAATAGCTAAGAAGTCCAATTCTGAGATACAAGCGATAAAACAAGTGCTCAGTTGAATGTCTCATATACAGTTGTTCTGACCTCCATCGATAATCCAGAGTCAGGGATGCTGTCTTGTTTGCTAAAGCATTGAAAATCAGATGGGCTGGGCATATAATACAATTTGGAGATGACTGCTGGACCAGAGCCTTTACCGATTGGATCCCACAGGGCGTCAAAAGATCATGTGGCCGCCCACCTACAAGATGGTCAGACTTTTCCATCAAGACCCTGAGCGAACGGTTTAAGGCTCTTTTATTCCTGGAGCAAGCAGATGCCATTGGGCTATATTGGCACGTGATAAGTTCAAATGGAAACGTTACTGGTGCCCGCTCCAGCAAATGGACGAATAACAGGATATCAAGTGATCAAGTGATATGCAGCTGACCCGGCATCACATGTACCCCAAGAAAATGCAGGGGTGGGCTTTTCCTTTTGGCCCACGCAAAAATAAGTCCGGTTGACTTGAACAATGAAATGAGATAAGAATCAATCCCCTTTCCTGTAGTTCATTTTTGCAAATAATTTTCCTGTTTTGTCATTGGAAATATTTGTAGTACTGCCCTAAGGGCACAGATTCTTCTATTCCTGCCTATGTACTAATGTGCTTACATATTTCAAATAATATGTATGAGTTATGTATGTATGTATGTATGTATGTGCGCGTATGTATGTATATATGTATGTATCTATCTATCTATCTATCTATCTAATCTATCTATCTATCTACAAAAGTATTTTTTTGCTATTATGGAATGTGACACTCAAAGTTAATGCAAAAATATGGGATGAGGGCCTGAGCGATAGTCCAGTGGGTAGGGCATTTGCCTTGCACATAGCCAACCCAGGTTTGATCCCCAGCATCCCATATGGTCCCCTGAGCATCTCCAGGAGTAATTCCTGAGTGCAGAGTCAGGAGTAACCTTGAGCATAGCCGGGCGTGACCTAAAAAAAAAAAAAAAAATGGGATGAATGTATTAAGAAATAACGGAGAATATATACGCATTTTTTAATTTGAATGTCCATAATGCCACCACTAGTGCAAATAAATTATTCTACACAGTATAACCCATGCCATATTTCCTAGTTGTGGGGTTCTAAAATCATCGTAAAGTTATGTAAAACTTTCTCCAATTTTTTTTAAAAATACTTTGTCAAAATTTTAGTTTTCATAAATCATTATTAAGGTTAACTGTATTTTTCCTACATTTCCTACATATTATTGAACAATTTCAACAATTCTCTACAATTGTTCACTGAATCACTGTATCACTCTCTTCGCTCATCATCGATTTGCTCTAGCGGGTACCAGTAATATCTCCATATGACCTGTCTCATGCAAGTAGAGCCCAAGGGTACCTGATTGCTCCAGGAACATAAAGAGCCTCAAACCATTCCATCACGTCATGGGAATGAGGTCTATAATTGTTACTGGTATCTGGCATATCAAATTTTATTGTCTTTTTTATTTTAATTTTATTGTTTATTTTTTTCTTGCTTTTTTTGGGTCACATCCGGCTATGCTTAGGGGTTACTTCTGGCTCTTTGCTCAGAAATTACTCCTGATCCAGAGACAGACATGGGGCAGAGCTGCTACTGGCTCTCCCTGTGCCCAGCTGCTCACAAGGTGCCCAGGAGGGATGGAAGGTTCTAGCCCTGGCCTGCCACCCGAGCAGAGACTAACAAAAAGCCAGACGACACCCCCCCACTCCATGAGGGCCTCCATTTTCCACACATGGACTTCCCCCTCGTCAGAACTCCACCCAGCAAACCAGCCTATCTCAGCGGCTGCATGGTTCATCAATAAATGCTGGATTTTGAGATGACTACAAGAGTATGCTACCACGAACAGCAGAGCCTGGCAAGCTACCCGTGTCGTATTTGATATGCCAGATACAATTGTTTAACCGAATAATTAAGTTGAACTGATAAAGTGCTAGGTATGTACTAGGTGTGTATTAGCACCAAATTATAACACCCCAAAATATAAAATTAATGTAAATTTAAGGTATACATAATGTAATGAAACTAAAAAGAGAACACAAAAAAGATGAAAAGTATGAAACTTTTCTTATATGAAAAATGTAAAGTATAAGATAGCTACTATTGGGTCCGGAGCGATAGCCCAGTGGGTAGGGCGTTTGCCTTACACGCAGCCGGCCCATGCTGGCCCAGGTTCGATCCCTGGCATCCCATATGGTCCCTGAGCACCGCCAGGAGTAATTCCTGAGTGCAGAGCCAGGAGAAACCCCTGAGCATTGCCAGGTGTGACCCAAAAAGCAAAAAAAAAAAAAAGCTACTATTTTCACAACAACAGTAAAAACAAATTCTAAAGCAGTCCCAATGGGGAATGTCAGAGTGTATTACTATAGTAGAATAATTCATAACCTCGAAATTATATTATAGTTGAGGCAGGCAAATAGCTTAAGCAACTGAGTACATACCTAGCAGTGTATGTGACCTGACTTCTATCTGACAGTGTTAAGAATTGCTCCAGGCACCCTGGTCCTTAACCCTAGGACCACTGGGGGTGAGCACAAACACAAATAATGATGATATATTTAGAGAATATCACGCCAGATAAAATTTCTTATTATAAATGAATAAATATCATGAAACCTAAAATATTAAATTAACATAATTTAAATTTTCCAATTCCTTTCACAGGCATAAATAATAGCATACGTATCTTCATAGAAAAATTGATTTAAGTATAATCTATACTATATGCACAAAAACTAAATGAAAACTACTACTGTATGGACATTCCTCCAAAGACTAGAAATTGTACTCCCATTTGACCCAGCCATACCACTCCTGGGAATATACTCTGGGAAGCCAAAAATACGCAGCGGAAACACCATCCCTACTTTTATGGTCATAGCAGCATTATTCACAATAGCCAGAATCTGGAAGCAACCAGAGTGCCCGAAAATCGATGACTGGATAAAGAAGCTTTGGTACACCCTACACAATGGATTACTATGCAGCTGTTAGGAATAATGAAGTTATAAAATTCACCTATAAATGGATGGACATGGAGAAGATTATGTTGAGTGAAATTAGCCAGAAGGAGAAAGACAGATACAGAATGACTGCATTTATTTGCATGACATAAATATATATGTACATATTATGATACCAATATCCAAGGTCAAGCGAAACATGGATCAGGAGGTCTTGTCAAAGATGGAAATTATCACAAAATGTGGGGAGTCAGAGGCTAGGTAAGACAGAAAATGGAACAGTGTGTTAACAATTGTCGAAAGTACTAATACCAACCTAGAACTGAGCATTAAATAGAGGCAAAAAGATATACATGACAACCCTTTAATGTATGTTCTGTGATCCAGTCTGGAAGGGAAGGAAAAGAGAAAGAGAGAGAAAGGGAAAGAAATAAAGAACCTACCATGGAGGAGGGCTGGGGGAGGGGTGAGGGAACCGGGGACGTGACGTTGGTGGTGGGAGATGGGCACTGGTGGAGGGATGGGTGCTGGAACACTGTATGACCAAAAGCCAAATATAAACTTTTTAATTGTACGTCTTTGTAATTGTATATCTCACAGTGGTATAATAAAATAAAAAAAAACCTACTACTGTAATTTGATTTTACATAGCAACTAAGTATCTAATGGCACTTCATTTTGCTTGGAGGCCCAGCCCATGTACGCTCAGGTCTTACTCCTGGTTCCGAGCTCAAGGACCAATTTTTGAGGTACTAGGGGAATCGCATGAAATGCTAAGTAATGAGCCCAAGTCAGCCATGTCTTTACCCACTGTGGTATCTCCCCAGCAACTTAATGCAATCTTTAAAACTGTTTACAAGTAATTCACTTTCTTCCCACCTACTCAACACATTTTCAAACACTCACAATGTTTCCCAATGACACAGCTACAGTTTGAAAGACCCAAAATATATGTCGGGGTATGCTGCCATATGCTTGCTGTCAAACAATAAACAAATCAGGAGACAGTGAATCAAAATTCAAAACTTATATTTCACCATCACATTTTGGAGATTCATATTCATAACTGAGGAGACGATGTTGTTTTAATCTTAGTGATGATATAAACTATATTATTCTATAAACTTGATATGCCTCTTTAATCAGTGCTACTCTATAAATATTCAGAAAAATCTGGTTTATTCAGTTTATTGTGAATCACCTTTTGTGAGGGAAATTACTAAGGGAAATGTCTCTGGTTTAATACAGAGCAGTTTTAACCCTGAACTAAACCTCTACTTCTTCCAGAATTTATCACCATCTGCCCTTGTAGCTACCTTTATGCTGTTACAGTATATAATATCTCATGACACACAGAATGATGGAAAGCAAACTTTTAAGAAACATTTATTGGATAAATATTAATATTTCTTAGCCAGCTGACCACATTTGCACTACTCATTTTAGCGAAATGAACTTCAATAGATTTCAGTTTAGAGTCTTAATAGAAAGTGAAAGCTAAAATTGAGACAATCAGAAAGTGTTTTAGAAATGTATCTTGGCTAATCTATGGTAAAGAACAAGATGTCAAAAGAATTTAAAAACATGACAGAGACCTTGGCTTAACAGTACTGATCTCTAGTATCTTCTGTGCTGTTACTAGCAAAAACAACCCTTCAGAACTCAACCATGGTGGATTCTGCACAATGCACATACAATACAAACTCTTGTGAGTTGTATGACTGAAAAGTCTTGCTTAAAATACTGCAGCCAATTTAAAAATTTTATATTAATCATACATTGAATACTTGAAATAAATAGGTTACATAAGCATATTGCAAAAATTGATACATTGGGGCCGGAGAGATAGCATGGGTAGGGAGGGTGCTTGCCTGGCATGCGTTGCACCCAGTACCGATCCCCTGCATCCCATATGACCCATAAGCACTGCTCAGAGTGATACCTGAGCATCGCCAGGTATGGTCCCAAACCAAAAAAAGACAAGATACATTTTTTAATTTTTATTTTTTTTTATTTTTTGGGGCCATACCCGGTGACGCTCAGGGGTTACTCCTCGCTCTGCACTCAGCAATTACTCCTGGTGGTGCTTGGGGGACCATATGGGATGCCGGGGATCGAATCCAGGCTGGCATGGGCCGGCCACTTGCAAGGCAAACACCCAACCCACTGGGCTATTGCTCCAGCCCCTGTTTTTTTTAAATGTGCTTTCTAGAAGATCTTTAATCACATAAGGAGGTTAATTTTGGTCTTTTCTACTGTTACAACAGTGAACTTTGCTGATCCAAAGAAGATCTTGAGGTTTCTGTTGCTTTCCTTCTCCTCTGTTTTCCCTGAACAACCTTTACTTTTGGTCTTTTTTCCCCTTCGAACAGTGAGGAGATTTAACAAATCTGAAACAACAAGATCATAAACATGATGGAATAGGTTCACTGTTCTATTGGTTTAACGGCAGTTTCCGTAGTGTAGTGGTTATCACGTTCGCGGTTTAATAATCTAATGAAGTTATACAGCTACCTGTGAAAACTGTTTAAATTACCAGATATTTCTAACTCTTTATTTTTACCATTTCAGAATCCCTAATGATTTCTGAAATTTTGAATAGTCTCAAAACATTTCATCTAAAATTCATATATATAAACCACTAACTATTGAAGACCAGAAACTATGCACAAGCCCTAAGTCAGGCATATTATTTATCACCTCCTACTGTTAACCTCCTGCCTCCTGCCCCTTGAGGTGCTGCAGGTGTGGCTGCAGTACCTGGCTGTGTCAGCAGGTGGCAGTCAGGAGACAGACTTGTCTACACCCAGGGATCTGCCCCTTAGGCCCTGGATGGCTGATGGTCTGACATAGAAAAAGACAGTGCCCCCTGGGATGAACCTGGAGTCATAGCAGAGCCTGGCAAGCTATCTGTGGTGTATTCGATATGCCAAACATAGCAACAATAATGGACCTAATTCCCAATAAATGGAGACATTACTGGCATCCACTCAAGCAAATCAATGAAACAACAAGAAGACAAGTGACAAGGGACTGTTAACCTTGTTTTTTTTGAAAACGTATTCTTTTTCATTTCCTTATTTTATTTCCAGTTGTCTTCTTTCCTTGTCCTCTTAACTTTTTTTTACTTTTCTACATGTATTTCTTCTTTATCCTTTTATAAGTTGCTGACTTCTAATACAATAACTAAGAGTACTGTCAAATGTTTCAAGAGATGAACTTACGAAATAAGAGAAGAGAGTCTACATTTGTCACATGCCATAATGTTTCAAATGACCACATATAATCTCTCTATTTTTTACAACTTTGAAAAATGTACATTGTCACCTGTTCACATATACTTTTTCTTCATGCAAAGAAATCCCTCAGTTCATGAAGCCAGATCAGATGTCTTCCTTTAATGTTCACTGTCTGTCTTCCCGTTCATCGTCGATTTGCTCGAGCGGGCCCCAGTAACATCTCCATATGTCCTGTCTCATGCTAGTAGAGCCCAAGGCATCTGCTTGCTCCAGGAACATAAAGAGCCTCAATCCATTCCGGAATGAGGTCTATAATTGTTACTGGTATTTGGCATATCAAATACAACACGGGTAGCTTGCCAGGCTCTGCCGTGCAGGTAGCATATGTCTATGGCCATACCACCCTGAACGCGCCCGATCTCCTTTAATGTTAAAATTATTAAAATCTAAAATAGGGGGCTGTGGCAATAGCACAGTGGGTAGTGCGTTTGCTTTGCACGCAGCTGACCTGGGTTAGATCCTCGGCATCCCATATGGTCTCCTGAACATTGCCAGGAGTAAATCCTGAGTGCAGAGCTAGGAGTAACCCCTGAGCATTGCCGGGTGTGACAAAGGAAGGAAGGAAGGAAGGAAGGAAGGAAGGAAGGAAGGAAGGAAGGAAGGAAGGAAGGAAGGAAGGAAGGAAGGAAGGAAGGAAGGAAGGAAGGAAGGAAGGAAGGAAGGAAGGAGGGAGGGAGGGAGGGAGGGAGGGAGGGAGGGAGGGAGGGAGGGAGAGAGAGAGAGAGAGAGAGAGAAAGAAAGAAAGAAAGAAAGAAAGAAAGAAAGAAAAAGAAAGAAAGAAAGAAAGAAAGAAAGAAAGAAAGAAAGAAAGAAAGAAAGAAAGAAAGAAAGAAAGAAAGAAAGAAAGAAAGGTCTAAAATAGAGATCTGATCCCTCACAAATATAGGCTAGACTTACAAACACAAGTGCAAAATCTCAAAATTGTGCTCCAAGCCAAAACTTTTCCAAAAATCATACTGTGCTCAGTTCTAAATGAAAATATCTCATTTTGAAATCTTATCTACCTAGAAAACTTTGTTAGTACATACCTGCTTTATTAGATAAATATTGATGATTTACTGATATTTCAATCTAAGCATCTCACTTATTTTTAAGTAAAACATGGTGGGATACATTTGAGATGCAAATTTCAAATATCATAGGTTCAGGACTTGACAGCTAGTTAAAAGCCCTGACTGAGACATTTAACAAGTTGCCTGTGTGGGTCCTCAATATTCTCCTAGAAACTGCAATCTAGGAGGAAAGAATACACACGACCGTATTTAAAAAAGGAGGCACAATATTCATCAGTCCTTAAAAACCTACCAATCTAAAGGTATTATCTACACATAAAATGAGTTCATAGTCGCTGGAGCTACACAGTTAAGAGTACTAGCGCTTATGGTCCAGCTGCAAAAGTTCTAGAAAGCAAGTTTGAAATAGACATTGCAAGGGACGCAATGCTACTTGGGCACTGGAGTTCCAAGCGCAACCAGAACTGTTCCGGTGATGCTCAGAAACCTCAGGGCTACCCAGAGTAATGCTCTCTACGGCCTGTGGTGCTGCGTATCAACCCACTCTAACCCCTGTAACATATTCACCACTGATGCTCACTTTCTGCATCACAGGACTCTAATTTGGGTTACAGCCTGCACAGAAGAATTGATTTTTGTATTGGATTGATGGAGAATTCTAGCCAAACAAAAAGCAAAATGAATTCACACATTAATTAGCTATACCTATTGTCAAAATATTCTAAAAAGCAAGTACTGAAAATTACAAATTAATAATAAAAAGTCCTTTCTGGAGCCTGGGAAATAGTACATGTTTTAAGGTACCTGTTGCATGCGCCATACCCGAGTGTGATCCCTACATGTGGTTCCCGCCCTTTTCCTCCACTACTCACCCGCAGAGAGGCAGGTGCATCTCCAGAGCTCAGACCCTTGTGGCCCAAAGAGAAAAATTCCTCTCTGATACCAATTGATTATAAAAACTCCATACTGATACTTTCAGTCAGCATTTTAGTTGCCTTTACCACTGTTGCCCCATTATATTTTTTGAAATCTTTTTTTGAAGTTGCATCTTTAATGTTCAGTCCATCTTCACATTTTAACTTTTCAAGATCCGGGGCCGGAGCGATAGCCCAGCGGGCAGGGCGTTTGCCTTGCACCGCGGCCGCCCTGTGCTGGCCTGGGTTCGATTCCCGGCATCCCATATGGTCCCCTGAGCACCGCCAGGAGTAATTTCTGAGTGTAGAGCCAGGAGTAACCCCTGAGCATCGCAGGGTGTGACCCAAAAAGCAAAAAAAAAAAAAAAAAAAAAACTTTTCAAGATCAGCAGTTTCTGACCTATTTAGCCACATTTTCTCTCCCCAAATCATGAAAATATACTCATCATTTAACCTTACTCCACTTGCAAAATCCGGAAATATAATACTTTGCTCTAACTGAAAATCATCCACACTCGCGCTCTCCTTATTTAACATGGTGAAGCTGCTACTGGTTTTCACCCAGCCCTCGAGGCTCTCAATCTTATTAGCTCTTAGTCTATTCGTCTCCTGAAGATGCCCTTGGCCTCTTTCTGATTCCAGATTATGGTCAGTCTTTTGCACAACACACTAATTCTAGAAAGACTAGTTCTTTGTTCTTTATTTGACAGTGTATATACACCTTTCTCCTCTCCTAATCAGAATAACTTACTATTATTATTATTACTACTACTACTACTACTACTATTATTATATTACTGGTTGCTTGACTTATTCAGATTGTGTTGACTAACAATGGCAAATTGTTAACTTGCCAAGTCTCACCTATACTTACAGAATCTTTGACCCTGTCACTTACTGTTATATTTCCAGACTTCTATTTTCATACATGTTCATTCCAAGTTATATGACCTTGATCTCCGCAAAAATGAAGTCACTATTAGATGTCCATACAGATATGATATTTATTAGGTTTATTGACCAAGTCCTCATATTTGGCACTGGGATAATCTACAATGAATTTCTTTGTATGTTTCACTGATGCAACTTTTTCCCTCTTATAAAATGTGAACAGCCTTATCCTGGAAGTTTCTACCTCTACCTTGCTTTGAGAACATTCATCAATTTTATTCCAAAATGACTTACATCCCACTCTTAGAGATATACTTATTTTGTAGAGGGTATTCTATTTTGAAAAATAAAACATAGATTCAGATTTTCTTGATTCCTGCTTTAAAATGCATTCTTCCATTAATTGAGTAATTCCTGGAATATTCCATTCCAGCCATGTAATAATTTTACTTCTTGTCTTCATATTTTCAATGCCTTAAGTGACTTAAAACAGATAAGCAGTTGATTTTTGAAGATTTATTAATATTTTAACTTGTCTTCCTATTTTCAATACCTCGTGACATTAAAATATAAGTAACTCTTGAATTTTTAGATTTTTCCCTAGTTAGATATATTTCATCTAGAGAATCGGTATTCACCAAGAGATTTTACTTTACTTAATGCTTTAGCATCAGCGTGGACCTTTAAGTATAAAGCCTTGACAATATCTTCATCTATTTTTGTCTATGTTGTCCTTAAACTCTAGAGGACCCAAAACTTGAAGATTTATTAATATTTTAACTTGTCTTCTTATTTTCTTTTTTTTTTTGCATGTTAATAGAGCGTAATTTTATTTGAAACTTTAGGATTCTTTAAAGGAATAATAAAATGCAAAAATTATTATAGCCATTTTATATAGGTTAAAACTATACATATATATTGATGTGTCTCCCCCTTATATAATTTCTGAATGGTGTTCCAATGCTCGTTAATATGCTGTTCTCTTTTTTTTTTTTTTTGATGTATATTTCAGCTCCTAGTTGAATATATAGGAAAGTGGTGTTTTTTTTTTTTTTTTAATTTTTTTTTAATTTTTTTATTTTTAAAATTACAAATTGAACAGTGTGCTAACAATTGTTGAGGGTACTAATGCCAACCTAGAACTGAGCATTAAATAGAGGCAAAAAGATACACTTGTCTTCTTATTTTCGATACTTTCTTCTTCTTATTTGGATCTGATATTTTTCTTCACTTATTTTATTTCTTTCTTCACTTTTTTATTTATTTATTTTACTTATTTTACTTCTTCACTTATTTTATTTCTTTCTTATTTTCTTTCTTATTTTCTTTCTTATTTTCTTTCTTTCTTTCTTCACTTATTTTATTTACCTATTTTACTTATTTTATTTCTTCACTTATTTTATTTCTTTCTTCACTTATTTTTCTTCATGTATTTACTTTATTTTTCTTTTATTTTCTTTCCTATGCTTTCCTGTGCTTCTTTATGTCTCCATCATACTCTAAGACCACTGATATTTACCCAGGGGACTATCCAACACTTGAGGTCGGGTTTTGTAAGGGGGACAGTCTTCCACTGCCTCTTTCAGTGATAATCACTTGATCACTTGACATCCTTTGATTCATTGATTTGCTCAAGCAGGCGCCAGTAACATTTCCATTAATGTGATATTAATGATAATATCACAGCATATACAAAAGCATGGTATGACTTTACATTAGTTCAAATTTCAACATTGCTCCTTTATTTATTTGCTTCTTAAAGGTTAGACAGCAAATTTAAGGACTTTGACTCAAAATGTTTATTCTTTAAATAGATGCAGCATTAGCCCTAACAAACATTACACACACACACACACACACACACACACATGCAGACTCACACATTTCTGGACGTCAGCATCATTATTTTTTTATTTTATCTTCTTTTAACTAGAACTTTGCTCATTCACTCAGAAAAATGTAGAAGTCTTAAAATATTTGCCTTAGGATGAGTCATTCCCTCCTCAAAGTTTCATGCAGATACTTTTATAATTTTCCACATGTTTTCTAGCTCTTATTTTTTAATTGATATCTTTCACTTTGTCTCAACGTTAACTGCAGATGTCCACTTCAAGCAGAATGTGCTGATCAAAGCCATTTTCCTGATGCCACCACCCCCCCAAACAAAGCAGTTTCTCCTCCAGGTATTTTATCTTGTTTTATTTGAAGATAATTAGTTTTCCAGATATCTAGATTCTAAAACACAAAAGCAACTTTAGTATTGACTCCACCTTGACTTTCTAGATGCATTAAATGATTTTATGAACTTATATATATTATGTATATATAACTATGTATATTATAATATATGCAACTTATATATTTTATAACTTATTTTATATATGTTATAGAATATGACTTATATGAAATATATAAGTTATATTTTATGAACTTGAATAGAACACCTTCTTTGCATCCATTTCCCTTATGTTCCCTTCCCTCCACTATGTTTTGTTTCTCCTTTAATCAAAAGCACTCACTTTCTCGAGTTCTAAGAAAATTATTTGGTAATGATCTGAAAGGCAATTCAAAAGCATCCTAAAATAGCACCTTGTTGTTATGTGTTTTATATTATTAACAGACAGATCAGATGAGTTTGAAAAATGTCACATCCAAATATACGCAATAGTGAAATTCTGAGGTAGAGATGATATTGGTAGACAGAAGAAACAATCATATTTATAGACTTGTTATGTTATGAAATAATTGGCTTTCCTTTTTGTGTATGTGTGTGCAAGAAAGACTAATTTTCCACATTGTACTACAGAAGCTATAAGAGAAGACAGTTTGTACTTAGTAAATATTTATTGTGAGCTTTTCCCAGGACCTCTACAAACCCACAGCAGACATAGAACCATAATTTTTCCCAACCACAGAGTATCTAAGGTCCCTCACAAATTACATGTATTGAGTTCTCTTCAGAAACCCTACAGCTCTGAAAAAACGTATAATGGTCTGATTATCTGAGTCCCTTTCAGGACCAGTAAGAGCATCTGTGTAAATGCTGTAATCTTCAGTTATTTCTCTCACCACAATAGTGAAACTTACCAAGCTACAGTCATTTGAAACACTGTACCAATGGCAGAAAGAGAGAGAGAGAGAGGTATTTGATATCAGTTAAATGAAGTAAAATATTCTCTCTACAAATGCAGCATTCTTATACAGAAGAGGGATATACCATATCATATCAGTTAGATTTCCTTGCCATTTGTTCTTTTACTACTTGTGGAACTTTGAACAAGTTTTCTCTTCAAATATTATATTTCATGAAATAATAATAATGATGATGATACTACTGACTCCTCAAAGGCAAATGGCTGTCACTGAGAAGTTGCACCTGTCAGTTGAACTGCAGACCGGACCCCAAGAGAGTCCCCTTTATCTGCCCTTGGTATTTTCCTCACATGCGTTATTCTCTCCCAAGTTAGAAGCTACAAGAGCACAGCCTTGAGATGTGCCATTGAGGCATTTGAACTGAATGTGTTCAAATGTTAAGCACTGCTAAGATCTATTTGACTCAATAATTGAAAACATTAAGGTAGACTAGAACTGAATCTTGAAGGTAGGTAAAGGAATATACAATATAACCCTTCGGTGTCTGTTTTGCAAACCACAATGTGAAAATGGAGAGAATGAGAGAGAGAGAGAAAAGTGCCTGCCATAGAGGTAGGATGTGGGGTGGTGGGAGAGAAATGGGGCCCATTGGTGATGGGAAATATGCACTGGTGGAGGGATGGGTGTTGGAACACTGTATGGCTGAAATCCAGTCATCAGCAGCTTTGTGATGGCCCTATTGCATGTTGAGTCAATAAAAATTTACAATGATACAATTAAATAAGGATTTTTTAAATGAGCTATATTCCTTCTCAGGAAGCTGGTAGATGTATATGGTAATCCACTGTCCCTGCACCTGCCCTCTTCTTAAAGCCCTTTCTTTATTTAACTGTCCGTCTTCCTACTGGTTTGCACTTCTTAGGTCCTTTCTGACCTCTATGTGATGCCAGATTTTAAATCTCACCAGGAGAAATTCCTGATCGTAAACCATTAGGTGCAATAGCACAGCAGGTAGGGAATTTTCCTTACATGCCGCCAACACAGGTTCGATCCCCAGCATCCCATATGGTCCCCAAGCACTGCCAGGAATATTTCCTCAGCGAGAGCCAGGAGTAACACCAGAGCTTTGTGGGGTGTGACCCAATAAAGAAAAATATACATAAAATAAAATAAAAGCGTATTCACCTGGCACATCAATAAATGTTACTCTGCCATTTCTTTTTCTCTTATGTCAACTTAATGAAAACTTAGCCTTATCCTATTGCTCCTGCTACAATTTAACATATGGCTATCAAAATGTGGACAAATAGCTTCCCCAAACACAGGGATTATGTAAGAATGAAATTAATTTCCACTATCAAATTTGCATAAAATACTCAACTATGTTATTTAAGGAGGGAAAGATATTAGTTCTGAGATAAATGAATTTAAACTTAAACTTGTGTTTTGGTAATATAACGACTGCAATTTAAACTTAAACCATCTCTACGTTTTATTAACTAGTAGGAATGTGATTAATTAACACATTCCTCTCCATCTTTCAAAAAAAGCAGGACAGGGATCTCACATTCTCAACCATAATTCTTCTCTCTATTTAGATTTATACATGGTCAAAGAAATAAATCTTGCCTTTTTGACCTGAGCTCCAAGGACATTCCGCAAGATAATTATCCTGAGCACTAAAGTTATCCTAATGCCCTCTCTGAGACCAGAAAGGTCTATAAAAAAATAATACAGCACCTCTATATTTTTTACTGAATTCAGACCAAGAAAAATGGTAAGAAAATGCAAATGGAGCATAAATTGACATTTATGTCAAATTACCAAAACATAAAATTAATTTTGCAGTGAATGTTTGCTATTTGCAATATTTGCTATTAATATCAGCTTAATTTGATAATGGGATTTTAAAAGATAGTATTTTATTAAATAAGTTATGAGAATAAGCAAACATTAAAACTAGCAACAGTTGGGTAAGACATATGTATTTTGAAAGTCAAAATGTAACCGTAAAGGATGAAAAATATAGTCATCTAACACTTGTTAGATAAGTAGCTAGTTGTGTAGTGGTAGTATATTCATTAATCGCTAATTTCTTAATTTTCAATTAATTTCTCAAAACATGTGATACTACAACTGTCACTGTCACTCATGTGAAAGCTAACGTTACCATGTCATTAACAGAAGAGAAGTCATTGAATTCATTGAATGATAAAACCTACACTACTTCATGAAAAGGAAATTTAAATGTCATCTCTACAAGTCATTAAAAGTACCAAGTAATAATCATGAAGCAACAGCAAATTATTAGCAATTTCAGATCATTGACGAATTATTAATTCATTTTATTTACTCTCCTGAGGTTCATAAATAGTAAAAAAAGACTAAAATTTGTCATCACCTTAATCTTTTATTATATATATATATATATATATATATATTTGCTTTTGGGTCACACCTGGCAATGCTCAGGGGTTACTCCTGGCTCTGCACTCAGGAATTACTCCTGGTGGTGCTCAGGGGACCATATGGGATGCCGGGGATTAAACAACCGGGTCAGCCACGTGCAAGGCAAACGCCCTACCTGCTGGGCTATCGCTCCCGCCCCAATCTTTTATATAAAAAAATGGAAATTTTTTTTTTGGTGTGGGGATAGTGAAAACTCATTGGTGCCCAGGGTTTGCTTCTGGCTCTGAGCTCAGTGATCACTCCTGGCCAGGTCTGAGGGTCTATGGGGTGCTGGGATTGAACCTGGGTCAGTCATCTGCAAGGCAAGCAGCTGGTCCCTTGAATTATATTTCTCCAGTCCCAAAATGGAACTTTCTTAAGGACAGCAAGATAGAAATGAAATAATGTTTGCAATTGTAAGTGAGTAGCCACAATCCTAAAATAATTAATTTGTAATTGAATTGTAATTGAAATATTTTCAATTGCCTTTTAATCATGCAAGCAATTCTTAAACTTACTTCTATTTAACTATTCTACTTCCAACATAGAGATTTATTTGATCCGATGCACTAAATAATCATTTGATCACTGTATCAGAAAATAGTAAACAAATCAAGGGTGCATTCTTACTTAAGTGGGCTGCCTTCAAGAAAGTAACAACCACAGACACTTTCCACATACTTAACTCCCTAAATTAAAATGAGTGTTTTACTTATTAACTTATATTTATTTGACACACGACACCTTTAACTTGGAAATATACATTTTGATATAAGAAATGCATGAAAATTACTTGTTGCATTTTATATTCTATAGACATAATTTGCTCAGAAAAATATCTGTTTTAACCACATGCCTTTTATAAAAGATTTGAGATAACACACCAGCTATCTCGATTTCAAAGGCATATTTATCCTTTTGCAGTCAGGATTATAAAACGTGTCTTCATAAATAGTACTTGAACCTTTCATCCCTTATGTATCATCTTACAACACGTGCTTGTTTGACACATATTAAGAAAGAGATCAGTGTACTATTTGGTAGCTTATAATCCTGTAAGGGCATACGAATAACTAAATATTTATTGTCAGGAATGAAAATGTGTATTTAAAAATTTTGGTCAGATCAACACTCTAGATCTGCAACTTGGAATTTCTTTCTGTGAAGTAGTCAAGAAGACTGGGACAGGGGCGGGAGCGATAGCCCATTTGCCTTGCACGCGGCTCGCCTGTGCCGGCCCGGGTTCAATTCCCGGCATCCCATATGGTCCCCCCGAGCACTGTCAGGAGTAATTCCTGAGTGCAGAGCCAGGAGAAACTCCTGAGCATCGCTGGGTGTGACCAAAAAAAAAAAAAAAAAAAAAAAGACTGGGACAGAAACTGTAAAATGATTTAGTAATCCAATATTTTTCTAAATGTCCAATTTTGCATTCCACTAAAAGTTTAAGGAAATTTAAGGCACTGTTAATTTTGTGACCATTTCTTTGCCATCATATAAATAACACAATACTGAAAAGTCAGTGTTCTATTAGCCCATTTAATTCATCTTCTATCTCTCCTTCTCCATCTTCACCAACCAAACCCTTTCTCCCTGAGAAACTTTTTTTTGGAAAGCTGTTGAAAATAATTTACATAATTACATCGCTCCTAATCTTAGATTGGGTTGCTAGCTGAATTTAAAAAAACTGTATTATTTTTCCATGTGAAACCAGTAGGCGGTGCTAACTCTAAGATACTACAGTGTAAGCCCTGAAACCAGAAATACTCACAGAACTTAGAGGCATGTAGAATTCTCAGTATAATTCATGAAGGAGAAATCTGAATAATCTGAATGGAGTAGATAGAAATCATATAGAAAAGAAGTGAAGATGGACTGTGACTGCTAAAATAAACTAAACAAAGTCTGTTATAGGATATATGCAGAATTCAAAGCACATCTACCTAGTTCTACATGACACTTTGATGACGGTCCTCTCCACGATGGATTCAACCTTTTGGAAACACCATTTCATATAGCTTCTGTTTAGGCCCAGTCTTAAAACACAGACTATCTCTAGCTAATGCAGCAACTGGTCCCCATAAAAGAAAATTCTAGTTCAGCTAGAATTTATTTCTGATTCACTCTGCCTCTCTCTTTTCAAAGAACTAAGTGATTTACAGTAATACATCCTGTCTTTAAATACACACAGACGTTATTTTGCACATCTAAATAAATAACTCGTCCTTATATACCTTTAAATGATTAAAAAGTAGATTGTGGCAAGTAACTTTTAATGCAATGGCTAGCTAGTTTAAATCATGACCATCTTAGTAACACACTGGCTACATAAAAACACATATCAAAATTTAAGACTTAGTAATATAATATTTGTGCCAAACCCTACAACTCGTATGTCCTTCACTATATCAAGTCAGTAGTTCAAACATAAACTATACCTTGAAAAATGCAACAGGGCTTTCAGAACAGAAAGCAAGAACGCTGAGTACAAAATAAACAGACAATGCAATTTCCTGAGTTCCTTTTAAGAGAACTGTGAATAAACATGTCTATAACTTTCAAGATATTACAGTAAATTTTAACCTCCATAGAAATGATCACCAGTACTTCTGGCTGTTCTTCCACTAGAAGGCCTGACACAGATATATAAGCATAAAAGTTTGCATTTTACAAACTGAGGTTACAGTCTAAGAGAAAAAGGCTTGAAAAAAAGCAATAGTAGGTGTGTTATTAATCCATTTCTTATGGCCATTTTTTGCGTGTTGAATTAGTTTTGATATCTATAGAAAACATAGAAGAAAACAAACCTGAAAGGAAAAAAGTTATTTAATTTGCTCATTTTTTAAATGAATCAAACTTATACACACAATGAATTTAAAGCTGTTTTCATTAAAAAAAAAAAAACAAACAACTTCAATTGAAGTAATCAAAGGAATATTTGCCCCAAAGATACTAAGGTTTAAAATCTAGCACACAATTTCTTTGCATGTTTTCTATTAGTGTTAAGTACAGAAAAGACAGGTATTATCAACTATTACCATCTCCAAAAAGTAGTGATCGATCAGATTGGACAGAGTCAGCACAGCCATCATAAGTCATCATAAACTGCACGGAACGCACTTATTATCACCGAGTACTGACAGTACCGTAGTGCTCACAATACACCAATATCAATTCACCCCCTAGCCTGTCCTGTGCCCTGGAGATCTTTGGAAGCCCTGCCAGGGAGTTGGAAGGAGTAACTCCCTGTCCCTTTAAAAAATCAAAAAGCCTGTTCTATACCTGCGAGGTGTAGTCTCATTAATACAAACTAGCACCTCGGTCTCCACCGCAAACCCACGGACCAGCATGGAAAGTAACCGCTTCCCCCTCTCCTGGAAGAAGCCAGCAAGCGCTCCCAACCGAGGCAACACAACAAGGGCTGCAAAACCTCCGAACACAGCACCGCGAAGCCAGCCCAGCCCACCCGAGCAAGCAACCGCGGCTGGGAAAAGACCTACGGGGTTGTTTACTCATTTCCAACAGGAGGAGCAGGAGTTGGGGGTACTGGGGCTTGGTGCCCTCCCCGCGGACGTGCAAACGTCTCCAGTTCCGAGACCACATGGCCAGCGGCCGGCCCTCCAAGGGCCGCTGCCTCTCCTCCACCCACCTCCTGGGCACCCTGGCCCGCGCCGCATTCTGCACCCTCGCCCTTGCTGCTCTGCAAGTGGCCCTGGAGAACTTACAGGGCCGGCGGACTGCCGGGTCCCCCGGAGGACGCTGCCCGCGGCCGGCACGACCTGGGCGCAGCTGAGCAAGGGTCGGCACCAAGCGCACATTCAAAACCGATCCGGAGGCGAAGAACCGACTTTGGCTTTCCGTGGCTCTTGGCGCGGCTGCCCAACGCTGGCTCGGACACTGCCAGAGACGCGCGCGCGCACACACACACTCACATACAAATGCACAAACACACACACAAATGCACAAGCACATACATTCACATACAGACACACAGGCACACACATCTCTTTGCCAGGCCAAGTATTGCCATTGCAAACCCGGGAACCGCCTCCAAGGGGACCAAGTACCTGCTCTCTGGCAGCTGCTCAGCTGTTCACTTCATCCTCCGTTGACAAGGAAACCAAACCGCACTTCATTTTTTTTTCTCCAGAAAAACCTTCCACTGCCATCATTTGAAAATTGATTTACGGGGGAGGAGAAGGGGAGGAAGAAGGGATAATATAGATATAGATATCAGGATATCTATCATAAAATTATCTCGGTTTTTCTTAATAAAAAAAGTCAAGTGTGCAAAAGTCATAGTTAATTTAAAGGAAGCAAAAAAGTATTTTTGCTTAAAAATAAACCCGGTAACCAGCTGCAAGAAAAGTTTCATGTTATCAATGGGTATCAAAAACAGGAAGGAAAAAAAATAGAATTTGTTCTCACCGGCTTCCAAAAAGGGCACCAAAAAATAGAAAATTAACGTCTTTACTCAGTGGTTTGTATCAGTATTGCAAAACCACAAACTTGTAAACACTGCCGTAAAATCCCACCTAGACAAAAAATCTTATCAGAAAAGAGTATGCAAAAAAAAGAGTGAGAAACATGCTTTTAATGTTTACAGAGGGGGGAAATAGGCACCATACTTCACATCGCTTTTCGCATAAAACCAGTTGCATATTTTGCTGGACTTGGGAGTCGCTCCCAGCGGACAGGATCGCCTCCGACTCCCCGCCTCGTCTACAGAAACCATCGCATGCTACAAAAACTTGGATTCAGGAAAAGGCTCAAAACCATGCTCCTCCAGCGTTCCCAATTATAAACAATAATCAAAGAAGTGGAAGAAAAAAAAAGAAGAAAAAAAAAACAACCAAGAAAACAAAAACCCCCCAAAAAGGACAAAAAGAAAAAAAAAGAAGAGGACAAGAATGCCACTGAGAAGGTACTCACCGAGCGGGAGTAAAATGTTGGAATAAAAATGAGATTTAGTGTAAAATACAGTATGGCGGTGGAAGAAGGGATGAAGCGCGTTTTTTTTCTCGCAGTCTCGGCCTCAGGCACTGACACGTGACTCGGAGCCAGGCTGACTTGCAGCAGCCCGAGGGGGGACCACCGGGGCAGCTGCGAGGGGACCCCCGCGGAGCCCCCACTCCGGCTGGCGAGGCGGCGGCAGCGACCTGGGGCCCGGCCCTGCGAGCAGCTCCCGTCTGGGCCGCGTCCGCTGTGAGCGCCGACGAGCAGGTGCCCCTCACGCTGGGGCTGGGCACACGCACACGCGCACGCAAGGCGGGCAGGGCGCGGGCAGGGGAGCCCGGCGGGGTTGGGCCCGAGGCGCGCAGCTGCCGCGCTCGCCAGCCGCCGCCAGGGCTGTGCGCGCCCCAGCACCCCCAGACCCGGCTGGAGGGCGCGAGTTGCGGGGCGGTGAGCTGGGGGGCGCTGGCCGAATGCTGGAGGGCAGGCAGGCAACTTGCTGCTCACCCAAAGTTGTTCCCTGCCACTTGCATCTGCATTCAGCCAGCAGGGTGGCAGCCGGGAAGGACACGCTGCCCAACTTTGACTACTAAAGCCGAATTGAACTCCCTGTTTTGGGGGGCTCTCCCAGTGCAAGTCCCTCCTAAGAGGCCTTTTTACCCACCCCCGAGCCCCCAGGTTCTTTCATACTATCACTCCCCGAGTCCTGCGTGCCCCCACGCCCTCCCATCACCACCACTTTCCAGGTTTTTTGGGGGAACCCTGCTAGGCGCGAGATCCTGGGGACGTCGCCCACTGGCCAAGCCCACGTCAATCTTCCTCGCCCCACGGAACGCACCTTTGGCCAGGGGCGGGGAGAGCCTATTTGCAATTTGCAAGATAAAACCGTATCTCTCCTCTCCCAAAACCCCTGCCTTGGGGTTGCAGAGAGCAAGGGTGGGGGGGTGCAGAGAGCAAGGGTGGGGGGTGCGGGTGAGCTTGTTCGACACCCCCCCGCATTGTTTGTTTTGTCTGGGTGTGCGTGCGTGCTGGCAGGCAGGCTACTGCTCCAGGCTCCCCTAGAGGCCCGCTCTGACTCTTAACTCAAGTTGTGGGTTGCGGCTGCATGTGCAAGGAGAGGTGCCAGGGAAACAAGTGCATCCATTGTGCGAGTGCCCCGGGAGGGAGGGAGTGGGCACTGGCGGGGCAGAGAGGGGAGAAGCACGCAGCGAGAGGCGGTGCTGCCGGGGAAGCCCAGGTGGCCGAGCCGCTGTGGCTGCTGAAGGTGAGGGCCAGAGGCGTTCCGCCTCCTGGCATCTGCTGGAGGATTCTTTCTCCTGAACAAAGATTTTCATCAGCCAATCGCCGGATGCGTTGGGATTCTTCTCTGGTTCTTCGGTTTAAGAATCAGCTTTCCGCGATTTGGATCGCATCTATTTTTCTTCATTGGTGCGGGCAGTATTAGCATCAGGAGCATTTTCCAATGCTGCTCTGGATCTGGTGTGTTGCGCGGGGAATTAATCGGCAACCCTGTGTGTGGGGATGAGCAGTTAGAACAGTCTGACACTTCACAGAGCGCTGCCCCTAGTCTTTATTCCAACATTTCCAAGATTAAGATCAAATGACTCCATCCAAGATGATTCAACCTGGTTATTTCTGAAGATGAATCCATCACAGAAAGGTTCATGAGCAAATATGCTTCTCATACATTTGGTCAGCAGGCACGGACCTGGTCAGCAGGCACGGACCTAAAAAAGTATTAAACACAATTTAAATAGGAAATATTTAAATGATCATTAAAATAGCATTAAATATTTATTTTGGTCAGTTGCCAACTCTACACCCACTTACTCTGAATATTTGGAGTGATTGTTACTGATTAGAAAAATTGTTTTTGACTAGGAAGAAGAAATGCATCGAAAGGGTGACCCAGAAAACCTTGTTGAGTTTTATTCAGAAATCAGGATTTTAATCTGGAAGATGCAGATCAGACGTTTTGCTTTTCACTAAAGCCCTTTTCCTTTTTATTAGGAAAAAAAACCCCAATGCTTTCAAATATTATTTTCTTTTTGCATAGTGGGTTAATTTGTCTGCCATTTCAACCTTAGTTTGCTAATTTTTCTTTAGGTGGTGTCCCTCCTTTACCCACATTGTATTACATGACTTCAGTACTTGTATGTGAGAAACTTCACTTTAAAAATGAGTTATGAACCTCTCAGCCAGTCTGGGCAGTGGCCAGTTTTAAAGAGTTACTCAAGAACTTTGAAAAACAAGCTGTTTGGAATTACACTGCAGTAATGGCTGTCAGCCAATCACAGTGATTGTCAGACTTTTATTATTCAATAAAATTACTCCCCTTTATGTTAAAGGCAGTTCTGCTGAAGAAAAAGGCAACACATCAATATCCTCCCTGCATTTTTCTCATTTACTTACATAATTAAAACACAGTGCTCAAAATATTCCATTTATTTTATTTCCAACTTGTCATTCCCATCTTTCAGGTTGCAGCAACACATTAAAACCAAGAGTAAACAAAGTTAGTTTAAGGAAACTGGTATTGACAGAGCAGAGGAGCTCATTTAGTTCTTGGAACTGCTTTGGGACATTGACTTTCTACTCATTTCACAGAGTATAAGAAATGAAGTCAGAGGAGTTAAAGTTCATTTGCTAAACATTCTGCTGTTATTGCCTAGTGGAAGGTGGTTTGGGCCAGGATATCTGATTTTAAAGCTAGAATAAGAAAAAGAGAAAAGAAATTAAACTATGGGATGTACTAACTGTTGACAAATACTCTGACTGTTGCCAATCAATAAATAATAGTGTTTGGGGCCAGAGTGATAGCACAGCAAGTAGGGAGGGTGTTTGCCTTGCATGAGACAGACCCAGGTTCCATCTCTGGCATCCCATATGGTCCCCCAAGTACCACCAGGGAGTAATTCCTGAGCGAGGAGCCAGAAGTAACCCCTGACCATTGCTGGGTGTGAGCCCAAAAAGCAAAAAAGAAAAGAAAAGTGTCCTACATAAAAATAACTGACTCTAAAATGTCTGAGAATTTATCAGATTACATTATTAATGCTGGAGCCCAGATACAGGTCTCTGTGTTGGTCCATGGTTCTCAGGTTCTTTGATAGTTTCAGGAACAAAAAATAATGAAGATGTTCAGAGTCAGTATTGGAAAGAGAAAGACTTTTTGAAAAGAAAAAAAAAAAAGATTGGAAAGGAAAAGAAACTCCCAGGCCAGAGAGAAACTTATAGAATTGGGTAAAACATGGCTCCTTTTAAACGTTCTTTTTTTTAAATAAGAAAACTGTATCTTTTCCTTGCTTCTAAGTGACAAAAACGTTTACTGTAAATGCAAGGATTCTCTGTTTTTCTCTCTTTCTCTCTTTTCCTTCTCTATTTGGCCATGGGCCTTTTGGATTATCTTCTTGGCTCTTGGCCTTATTAGCTTTTATCCATTTTCTCAAAGTTTCCAGGAGCAGAAGATCTGTGGCAGAATCATGGGGGTGCTACTAGCTTCCCATTTATCTGAAAGACCCAGAAACTTGCAGGGCTGTTAAAACTGTAGAATGGGGCAGCCCAAATGGGACTGCTCACAGCACCTACTAAGGGGAAATTGAGGCTTCCTTTTTTTTTTAATCAATCACAAATAACAGTAGTGTATCTATTTTCATTTGTGAAACACAGAAAGGCATGAGGCATCTAAAGCAGAGATTAATATTTTCTTTGGTGAATGCCTATAGTACTAAGGAAGTGGTCACGTGCTGTTTGGTTACATCCTCAGGAATTATGGGCTGAAGGCTGGAGGCTGGGTTAGGAGGAAGGATGCTGGGCCACATTTGGCTATGTTCAGGGTACTCCTGGATCTGTGCTCAGGGATCACTCTGACAGTAGCCAGCACAGCATATATGGTGCCATGGGTCTAAGGGGGTCCAGCCACGGCAAGGCCACCAATTTATTCCTAGTCCAATCTTCCCATCCTCAATTATAGAATCTTTGGAAACCAAAGTTGAAAATGAACTATTTCTCTAAACAGCTATTCTCAAGTAAGCTATGGAATAACAAAACATTTAATTTAATTAATTTAATGAAATTTAATTTCTGTTCAAATTTAATTACCATTAAATGTAATATATGACATTGAGGGTCAGCAAATATCTACTTATAAATGCTATAAAATTACAAGTACTTTTATTAGAATATATTGAATATTACACAAATGATGTTTTGTATACATTTTACAATAAATGTATAGTTAATGTCTTACAGTGATATTTTTTTTTTTTTTTTTTGCTTTTTTGGGTCACACCCGGCAATACTCAGGGGTTACTCCTGGCTCTGCACTCAGGAATTACTCCTGGCAGTGCTTGGGGACCATATGGGATGCCGGGGATCGAACCCGGGCCGGCATGGGCCAGCTGCGTGCAAGACAAATGCCCTACCCACTGGCCTATTGCTCCGGCCCCACAATGATATGGTTTTAATGAACACTTTTACTTTGAATACAACAATTCATTTTGGTTGTTCTGCTCAATCATTTTTCATAACTTAGTTATATTTAAAATTATTTTTCTTTTATAGAAATTGCTATGAAAATAGGAGAGATAATGCAGTGGTTAGGGTACTTGCCTTGTGCATAGCTAGTGGCCAGAGTTTGAGTCACTGCCCTCCATATGGTCACGTGAACTCCTCAGGAGTCATCCCGGAGTGAACCCTAAGCACCACAAGGTATGGGCCAAAAACAGTTCCCCCTCAAAAATAAAGAAAACATTACTATGACCTTGTCTGTCCATAACTGCCCTTCACATCGTTTTCTTTTTCAACATAGAATATTTCTTTTTACCAATATTTCATTTTGTTTTTTTTTTTAATTTTTTTTTTATTTTTATTTTTTTTTTTTTTTTTTTTTTTTTTTTTTGGGTCACACCTGGCAATGCTCAGGGGTTTCTACTGGCTCTGCACTCAGGAATTACTGCTGGCGGTGCTCGGGGGGACCATATGGGTGGGATGCCGGGAATCGAACCCAGGCCGGCACAGGCCTACCCACTGGGCTATCACTCCATCCCCGACCAATATTTCATTTTGGATGACCACAAATACCAAAACTCAGTAAATAATTTTTTACAAATTGTCAAAAAAATGATTAGAAGATTGAAAACAAAAAGTAAAAATATACATTGTTAGATGATATGACCTATCTAGTTTGGGATCTTTGCTGATTAAGCTACTTAAAATTTACCCCCAGCCATTTACATGGATTAAGCCAGGGTTCATTCTAATGAGATTTCTCTTTTGTGTAAACACTGATGGAGGGTGTGGCAGTTACAGGATTCATTTTGACTTTGAATTAATAACATTTAAAATATTATTATAACCTCTACTATGATTTCAATGCTATCTAGATTGAGCACAATTCCTTTTAACACCCACTGGTCCCAGCATGGGGCAGTTAGAGTTTACCAGGAGAGCACTACCCTTGAGGTTGAGACTACTGGTTTATCAACTCTGTCAAGATCAAAGGAAGGCTCTTGCTAGTGTGCCATCAGGCAAGTGAGCAAGACCCTTTCAGTAAACAGAGGAAAAGACACTCAGAATCACCCTGGTGCAAAGTAGAAACAAGAAAACCTTGTGGGTGCCATCTAGATTGCATGAAGTTCATGAAATTATGATGTGATGCTCCCCCATGAATATACATCCACACTATGGAATACTATGCGGCTGTCAGAAAAGATGAAATTATGAAATTTACCTGCAAATGGATGGACATGGAGACTATCATCACTTGATCACTTGATCACTTGAATCCCGTTATTCATCGATTTGCTCGAGCGGGCGCCAGTAACATTTCCATTGGACCCTATCACGTGCCATGATAGGAGACTATCATGCTGAGTGAAATTAGTCAGAAGGAAAAGGACAGATATAGAATGACTGCATTCATTAATAGGATAATAAATAGATACCAGTGTTTTACTAAATATGGGAAATGGTAATGGCAGATTAAAACTCACCACTGAATATACACAAAGAGACTTAAGTGATAAACTCTAAATATCTGCAGGGCTAGCCACAATGTGTAAAATAAGAGGGAGAGAGATGCAGAGACAGAGAGAGATAGAGAGAGAAAGAGAGGAAACTGGGGTACCTGCTATTAAGGCGGCCTGGGGGCGGGAGGGGGTGGGGTAAATTGGTGGTGGAAATGGGGCACTGGTGGAGGGATGGGTGCTGGAATACTGTATTACCAAGAACCAATTATGAACACCTTTGTAATTGTATGTTTCACCGTGGTATAATAAAAAAAATTTAAAAAAAAATAAACTGAACATAGCTAAACCTAAAAAAAAAGATGTATTTCTTTATACCAGTCTCCCTCCCCTCCCCTCCCTCTCCCTCCCTCCCTCTCTCTCTCTCTCTCTCTCTCTCTCTCTCTCTCTCTCCAGTGTTTTGGCATAAGAGACAGCACTGGTTTTATCATTAGTTTAGGCCTGAAACAAAAGTGTGGCACCACCTTACATCTACACCTAAAAGCAGATTCTTTGTTAACACAAGCCACCCTGAAGAAAAGATTCTGGCCTTTGGGTATATAAAGGGACTGACTGAGGCAGAGCCATCCTCTTTGGTGGGAGACCTGGGCCAAGTGCATGGTAGGAGGCCTGACCAAGAGCTAGAGGTCTGGGGAATCCCATTATCTTGGGTTGTAGTAGCAGAGATTGTTTTATTATTGGTAATTAGTAAAGGCTTTTGGAACTATGCTGAACTCATGGTTTGTCCATTGACTCTGGTCCTTGAGATAAAACGGAGTTAGTTATTTATTTATTCATTCATTTATTTATTTTTTAGTTGTTTGTTTATTTATTTATCTATCTATCCCTGATATTGTTGGGGATCCCTGCAGCTCCCTGAGGGATCCTCAACAATATATGAGTCAAAATAAAAATACTATCATAATTTGATTTTTAACATATCAAAAATTCATTCTTGATATATTTTTATGAAATCCAGAATACTTTTTGTTTATGTGCATCAAATTTCTTATGATATACTTCCTTATAAAATTTTAAAAATGTATACATAACCACAAAAATAAGTTTAAAATTAAAGTCTTCTATAATCTTTATGCTAGATGTATTTAGTATGTATCAGATAGATTGAGCATAGTTCTGTGCTAAAATGACCTCTGGAAAAGGTGCCAGAGTGCAGGTGAGAAAGCACTGATGAGTTTCCTTATAAATACTTTTCAGCACAGAAAGGCAAAAAGAGCAATGCATGACATGTTCAGTGTTCTGCACCATTTGTTATTCATTGATTGCTGATCTGACAATCATCCATCCTAAAATGAGTATGAAATGTCCATTTATAATTTTAGAAGCTGCAAATTTATCCACGATATCTCTTTAGAATTGAAGAGTCGGTGATGGAAATGGAACAATCCTAGAGTCAAATATAACTCTTTAAAAAATATTTTAAAGGTTAAAATGGTACATTGTATTACATGTTAATATGAGAAACTCGATGGAAACAAGAAAGGAAATAAAAGAAACATGACTGGGAAACATCATAAAATAAAAATATGTGCCACTTAATAACTAGTTACTGTATTTGGTTGCTTGCCTTAGGTGCACTCATAAAATCCGCCTAATCAGTAACCTTATTCTACAGGGCTCTTCCTAGAGACCTATGTTTATGGAAAAGAAGTGTAAGGAGTTTTTATGTTTACTGAGACTCTAAACACCAAGCAACAGGAAAGCAACTTAAATGACAAACGCTGGAGTTACCATTAAGAAATTAAGAAGGTGGGGGATGGGGAGGGAACCAGGTAGTTGGTGGTGGGAGATGGGCACTGGTGGAGGGATGGGTGCTGGAACACTGTATGACCAAAACCCAAATATGAACTTTTTAATTGTATATCTTTGTAATTGTATATCTCACAGTGGTATAATAAAATACTTTTTTAAAAAAGAAGAAATTGAGACGGGGCCAGAGCAATAGCACAGCGGGTAGGGTGTTTACCTTGCACATGACCAACCCGGGTTCGATCCCGGCATCCCATATGGTCCCCGAGCACTGCCAGGAGTAAATCCTGAGCAAAGAGCCAGGAGTAACCCCCTGAGCATCGCCGGTGTGACCCAAAAAAGAAAAAAAAAAAAAGAAAGAAATTGAGAAAATGATAATAGATAGAATGTTGAACTGGTAGAGAAAAAGAACAGAAAGACATGGGCTGAGGATTCATAGAAAAAAGAAAGGGAAAGAGATATGAAGGAAAACAGCAATATTGAGGTTTTTGGGGAGAATGTGGACAGAAATTCTCTAAAATTATACATGAGAAACAGTGGACAAGTATGAGCTTTGGACAGATGTGGGTCAGAGATGATTCCTAAAGGATATGTGACAAAAAGTACTTTGGACAAATATTGCAGAATTTACAATACATTTCTTTAGTAAAACTAAAGGTTTCCAGAAAACAATCTTGCTGAGGTTAACAAAATTCTATACCATTGCAAGTAACACTTTTAAAAAAGAGAGAAGAGCAAAAAAAAAAAAAAAGTAGAAATTTGCATCAAGAAATGTATTTATCCTAATGATTTAGACTGCTAATAGTAGAAAATGTGGTCTTAGGGGGCCAGAGGGATAGCCTAGTGGGTAGGGCATTTGCCTTGCATGTGGCCAGCCTGTGCCTGCCGGGGTTCCATCCCCAGCATCCCATATGATCCCCTGAGCACCACCAGGAGTAATTCCTAGTGCAGAGTCAGGAGTAACCCCTGAGCATTGCCGGGTGTGACCCAAAAAGCAAAAAAAAAAAAAAAAAAAAAAAAAAGTGGTCTAATCGGAAAGTTAGTTTTTGCATAAAGAGCTTTTAAAATGTGCCAGAGGAAAATTACATCTTACTGTCTATCCATAAACCTTAGCCATGCACCATAATGTACCTCCAAAAACTTGCTGAAATGGGGGGCCGGAGCGATAGCCCAGCGGGTAGGGCGTTTGCCCTTGCAGCGCGCGGCCTGTGGCGGCCCTGGTTCCATCCCGGGATCCCATATGGTCCCCTGAGCACCTCCAGGAGTGACTCCTGAATGCAGAGCCAGGAGAAACCCCTGAGCATTGCCGGGTGTGACCCAAAAGAGAAAAAAAAAAAACTTGCTGAAAGCATTGATAGTTAACAGTTCTGTTTTGTTGACAATTTTTCTTCTTTTATTTTATTGCTTCAATTTTAAAAGCCTGGGATTTAGAGATGATCTGGATTTTAAGTATCAATATAAGCTTAATTAAACTGATATTTTTCTTTGATGTAAGAATATACTTGTTTGTTCAAAGATTCTCGAAATCAGTGCACAAGATCCCTGCCTTTTATTAATTCCTTGCCTTCTGTTTTTATTTAATGAACACTACACTAGCAATTTGCATAGATATTTGGTAAGAAATCAATTTAGAAAACAGGTTTTTGGTTTTATATTGGGGGTAGGTTGGGTCATTTCTGGAAGTGCTTGGAAGCTACTCCTAATTCTGTGCGGAGGAGGAACAAAACCTTAACTCCTTTATGATCTTTCTAGACAGGAAATAGTCAATTTTGTATGTGATATGTATATCTGTCTGTTAATGCAAAAGTGGATTTTCCTGTGCTGGTGGATTCTTGAGAACTGTATGAAAGATTTGTATACAAACTCAGACGATTGAAATTTAGTTCATTGTACAGATGTTCTAGATCCCTCTCCAAATTCTAGTTCCTCTGTTACCTGTGAACAAATTTTGGTCCTGTCCCATGCAGTGTACTCGCCTGCTATGAACCATGGCCCGCTCCTGTTCCTGTTCTGGTCTCTCTGTTCTGTGTGTGCTTTCCCAGCCTCCAACCAAAGTGCCATGCACATGACCGAAGGTCCTTTTTGTTCGTACCTGCCGCTGGGCCTCCCAACTGTACCCCGGCGGTCCCTGTTGTCCTGATCCGGCTTTCCTTACTCTCCAGCCATGACCCTGTGCATGTGGGTGACTCTCCTGTGCTCAGTACCTTGAAAATACCTGGATGTCCGTGCCCTGAATGAACCTGAGTTATCCTGGACCTCCTAGCTCTGCCCATTGGCCCTGGGCCTCCAAGGCCAATCTGTCCTGCCTTTGCCTGGCCTTGAGTGGCCTATCTGTACTGGGCCCTGTACCTGGGCATGCGGCCCTACCTGACCCCAGGAGGGAGAGGGGTGAGAGGGGAGAGAAGGAAGAAAGGATAAGGAGGGGAGGAAAGAAAGAGAAGAGAGAAAAGAAAAGAGAGAGAGAGAGAGAGAGAGAGAGAGAGAGAGAGAGAGAGAGAAAGAGAAAGGAGAGGGAACTGAGGATCTGGACATGACTCTTGTTTTCTGCCAAATCCCACTCCCCAGGTGTCCCCTTCTACATTCTGATGGTCTCCCTGCTCCATGGGTGTAATTGGCTAACACGACCCACGCTTCCCACCTTAGCTCTTGCTGTAGCATATCTGTATTGCAGTCTCTCTTTTCCACTCTTGTATATCTCCAGCCTCAGTATAGAGAAGGGTCAAACTTGTTAAGATCTAAAAAGATCACAGCTCTTGGCTGTTTAGCTTCAGGGCAGTAAATTATTTGTTATTTTATTCATCTGAAGCTCCAGAGAAAAAATAGGAGCAAAGATCAAACACAGGCTCTCCAAAATAAAGTGTAATGAACTACTAGCAGGCCACTGGGGGAAAAAATATCTGAATATTTCAAACAACAAATGTATAAATACACACACATTCCAGTTCAGTTTCACTCCAGAGAGCAAGGGAACTTATTCCTTAAGAGGGTCACAGGGCCTCAGTTTCACATCAGGGAACAGGTGTCCCCATAAATTATGAAAGGCCACAGGGTCTTTACTGAGTTCTTTCCGATGCATTTCTTTTATCTATTATGCAAAATCAAATGTATTTTTTTCTCTCGTCATAAAACTATAAAATTATCTCTTACAAGCTACCCATGTCGTATTTGATATGCCAAAAACCAGTAACAATTATAGACCTTATTCCCATGACCTGAAGGAACGGTTTGAATTTCTTGTGTTTCTGGAGCGAGCAGATGCCCTTGGGCTACACTAGCAGGTGACAGGACGTATGGAGATGTTACTAGTGCCAGCTCTAGCAAATCGATGAACAATGGAAGACAAGTGATACGAGTGATACAAGTGATTATTATTATTGTTTTTCATGTTTTGGGGGCTACATACAGAGGTGCTCAGGGCTTATTATTTGTCCTCAGGAATCATTCCTAGTGGGGCTAGGAGGGACAGTATGAGTTGCTGGGATTGAACTGGTCAGCCGGCACAAAGGCAAATGCCTATACGTTTTGGTGGCTGCTAACTCATTAAAATTTGATATTGAATCTTTTCCATTTTTTTTCCAAAACTGGTCATTAATGTTTTAAAACATTTAAAAAGCATGTTTCATTAGTGGTCTTGATAATCAGCTGTATTGAAAACTTAACCAATGTAAAGATGTGTCAATTTTGGGTGAAATTTGATCTTCAAATTTTATATATATTTTTTCTTACAAAAAAGCATAACCTGCAATTATTCTGTCTGATCTATAACGAAATATTAATGTGTTAAGCCTTAGCAAATGATATTAACATTCACCTGCCGTATACAGGAGGCATGCTTAATTTAAAAGGCTATTATCAAACTATTATAGTTCAGTATTGTTTACAGAATTATTTGTTATTTTATTCAGAAAGAATAAAATTATAGAAAGAAAGAACTTTCAACTTCAACATTTAAATACTGGATTCAAAAACACTTTTTTTTTTAGTGTATGTAGGGCTTGTGTGAATAAAATTTTCTCATAAAAGTAATGTAGGTCCTCAATTTTCTGCCAGTATCCTACTGGAAATAGATAAAGTACTGCTCGCATGATTCAGTGTTACTGGAATCGAAAACAGTTATAGGTAAACCAAGTCTCTCTTCTACTCACACTAAAGACCTTTTATCAAAATCTTCCAAAGCATAATACATCTTAATTTTATGCTGATTTAATATTAATTATTATGTATTTTTCTTATCATCACTAACATTCCAGTGGCTATGACAATGCATTGACAAGAGTAACATGCAGTAGATAAATTTGATTAGATAAATAGACCAATTTGTATTTGTCATTATCAAGAGAAAATGTTCCTTAGCTCAAATTTTCTTGTTTCATACATAGTTCAGGAACACAGCTCAGGATGAGCTTCAGTAGAAATCAAGCCAAACAAGTTTTTCAGTTTTCAAAATAATTTTGTACTCTTTCTTCTGTTCTCAGAATCTTTGGCGAAATCATAATTTCCATATAAATCTGCATTGTTTTCTGTCTTGGCTCAGCTGCACTGAAGCTATAACCCCGGGATTCAAACGAACGGCTCAACAAGAGGAAACTGCTATCAGTTGCCTGAGATTTTATTAAAGAACTTGAAGCCTTGTAGTTATCCCCCTTAATACCAAATCTGTTCCAGATGCCAGGAGAAATAGTTGGTGCTCCAGTAGAGAGTGGACACAAGAGGAGGAGAAGTCAAAGGATCCAGACACAGTGGCCCCTAAGAGCCCCATGGTCAGCTACCAAAATTGACATAATTTGCGAACCAAAGCCATAGAGGAGCAAGTAAGGTCTTTGCTTCAATTAGATCCCCAGTACCTCAGAGGCAGGATTAAGTCTTGAGCACACCTGGGTGTGGCCCCCAAACCAAAATAATAGTAATAAAATACAACTTACGGAACTTGCTCTTCCATATCCTTTAAGCAATAAACATTGTTTTATAACTATTTTAACCTATGAAAATCAAGTTAGAGAACATATACAAGATAAAAATTAACAACAAAAAAAAAACATATCATTGCTGTCTTCGGTAATATGACTCTGAAAATATACAAAGGAGCCTGTACTTCTGATGGCTTATCCAGATTTTGACCCATAGCTCATAAAAGACCATCAAAAATGTGGAATTAGATTCCCTTATTCAAATCTCAAAATCAATTATAAATAAGTCACTGTACTGAGATAAAGTTTCTCAGTATTTTAAATTCTGCCTAAACGAATGAATTCCAGCTTTTTATTTTTCATTGGATTGAATTTCATATTTCTCTTTTTCTCTTTCTCTCTCTCATTCCTGGAGAGTAGGGGCAGGTGTCCCCTGTCGTGGATTCTTGGCCTCTGGTTCAATTGGATTCTTGGTCTGTGGTTCAAACTAAGGACCTGAAGTTTTGATACTGACTGAACCCTGCATAGATGAGGGCTATCTAGGCCACTTGGGAGGTGCTGGGGGCTTCCAGAGCCATACCTAGCAGTAATCTGGGGGACCAGGTAGTGGCAGGAATTGAACTTGGATTGTGCATGCTAGACACGTGCCCTAATCACTATACAATACCTGGGTCCATTACCTCTTTTAATTATTCAAAACAAATTTAAAACATATTAAGAAAGTTGAATGTTTTTCAGGTTGTGTGAGTGTGTGTGTGTGTGTGTGTGTGTGTGTGTGTGTGTGATGGTGGTGGTGGGGATACATACATCACACCCACAGATTATTACTGAATTATAACCCCAGCAGTAATGTTGTTTTGTCAATCAAAACATTATTTATAACTGTAGTGAAATCAATCTATTCAGCACCTGTCATGAGTAAGTTTCCTTAACACAGGACTGAATTTTCTTCTGAAGCTTTATGCTTTTTGCCAGATCAAGAAAACGCTCAAGTTCATCCAGAAAGATGAACTTGATTCTATTGCTGAGTTCTCAAAGGAAATGATTTCTTTTTTATCTGTGAAATCATGGTTTTGTAATAAACACAGAATAAATTTCAAATAAATATTTCATATTGTCTTGTCGGTAAAAAATAAGGATGTCACATTAACTACCACCGCAGTGAAAACATTACAGCAAGATGTCATTTTCTTTCCATACTCTCACATTTCAGTTTAGGTTTTTGAGAACCTTAAGTTATAGTTTCTGTGTCCCATACACATTCTAAAATATCTGATTTTCAAGCCAGCTTTTCCCGTTACAAGATCACAGTCAAATCATGGTTGGCTTCTTTGACAAACACCTACAGTGCTGATAAAGGGTATTGCTGAGTAGATAGCCATATACCTATACCCTAGATACCATGCATCAAGCAGCCGAAGTGCTATCTCTGAGAAAACTGGCCTGATATATGCATTTCACTTATTCAGAGAGTCATGCCTTGCTTCCACCTGGTGTGATGATGGGCAGTACAATAAATAGGCAGAACTAATTTGCTTTGGAAAAGGCACTAAGTAATTTGTCAAACGTTCTATAAGGACCTATGCAGTCCTGCCAAGGGCATACCACAATAAAGACCAAGAGTCTGAAAAAAATTTAAGGACAATTTCTAATGAGCAGCCCGACTATATAAGACTGCTCTGATTTAGAATAAACTTAATTCCTTTCTGGGTAGTAAAGGGACCTCCCAGGTCGTGCCTTAGGGAGCTTGACTGGAGTTTAGTGCTAGGACCCCCTGTATACAGAGTTGCTTGAGTGCTGTGGTGTTTGTGGCACCAGAGATCAGAAAGAAGTCAGGTACTCTAAGCACTACACTAGCTCATGGGCCTAAAACTCTGTTTATCAGGATTATGGAGGGTGTCAAGCTAATTAAAAGCATTCCCAGAGGTGGGGCCGGGGGTGATAGCACAGCGGGTAGGGGGTAGGGCGTTTGCCTTGCATGCGGCCGAATTCGATACCCAGCATCCCATATGTCCCCTCGAGCTCTGCCAGCAGTAATTCCTGAGGGAAGAGCCAGGAGTAACTCCTGATTGTCTATCATTATTCTTTTGCTGTTTGTTTGTTTTGGGAGCCAAACTTGGTAATGCTCAGAGCTGACTCCCAATGGGGCATAGGATAGAATATGGTGTGCAGGGATCAAACCCAGGTGGGCCCGGTGTGAAGCAATTGCCCGACCTGCTGTACAGAAAAATTCACTTCCAATCTCTGCTCAGTGCTGGAATAATACAGCTAGATCAGTGCCCAGTGTTTGCCTCTGAAGGATTTCCAACCTCATATTGGAGGCCTTTTGCTAATTCTGTCTACCACTGCCCGCTGCACCCTGGCTTACTATCTTTGATCTTTACTGAGAGTTTCTACGTGTGTGTGGCTGAGCACCCGCACCTATGAATCATTTTCCACATCAGGAATCTGCCTCTTTCATTCTATTCAACTCTCTTTCTCTCTCAGCTCATATTCTGATCTTACATGATGTGAAAACCAAGCTAAAACTTTCAGGATTTGGGGGTTTAAAATTTAGGAGGGGACCAGAGAGATAGTACAGTGGGTAAAGCATTTGCCATGCAAACCATCCACCTTGAGTTCAACCCTTGCCGTCCCACATATGGGTCTTTGAACACTGCCAGGAGACCCCTAAGCAGAGAGCCAGGTGTAATCCTAGAGTACAATCAGATTTGGTCCCAAACAAAACAAGCTGGTAGGGGATTGATAGACAAGGGAAGTGAGGGCAGGGGTATGAGGAAAATATACAGTGTGAAAGGGAGATTTCTGATTAGGATCCATGAAATCTCTTTGCATAACTGGAAATATTTCACTGGATCCCAGGAGGAAGAATCAAACCACGACAAATAAATATAGCCAAAGTTGGTTAAATTTTATAGCAACTACCCAAATGTTTTCTATAAAATTGCTTAATATTTATAGCCACCACCCAATAACCTAGATGGTAATCTCCTATTTTACAGATGAGACAAGCAAGATGAAGTGATTGCTTCTGGCTACACACCATTGTGCAGAGCCCGAAAATCACAAACAGTGCGGCCTCAAGTTCTTAACAAGCTCCAAGGAGCACCAGCATTTAAGAAAGCAGAGGAGTTGTCAAAATGTAATGGAAAATCGGGGAGTGATAGGCAGGCAGCAGTGGTCAAGAGTCAAATGTACCCGGCTCAAGGAAGTGATTTTTGTACCAAAGCAGATGATATCGAAAAACAAAAGCGCTAAACGTTTCTAAATGGATCTCATGGGTGAGACCCTCCACTGCACAGGAACTTGTTAACTGCTATGCACCCTAAAAAGAAAAACTTTTGTTCCCGCTGGTTTGAGGAAAGGTATGGAGAGTTCATGACCTCAGTTTGACTCATGAGTTCACCTGGGCAATCACAAGCTGAGGTCAGTTGAAATCTCCCCACAGTTTCCTGCCTGCATATTGGCCCTATCGAAGAATGCACCTTTAAGAGATCCCCACCGACCAGAACCTGCCAGAACCTTTTTCAGGCATAAACTCAAGATTCCCGTTATGCAGTGGAATTTCTGCAGCAGCTGCGGAGAACCGGGCGCATCTCTGAGTTCCCACACACCAAAGGCTACCTCCTCTCGCTTAGGTGGGGCCGGCTCTGCTGTCTTCTAATTTGTCTTCTCGGGTTTTGCAAAGCCAGTTTATAATTTCATGGTGGGGAGGGGAGAGGTGGGTGGTCCTGGAGAGATAGTCCAGGGGGTTGAGGTGTTTTAACTTACATGTGGTCAACGCTGTCAAAGTCAGAAGTAAAAGCTCTGAGCACATCTTGTTGAAGGCCTCAAGCCCGGAACTCCCAATAAAGTGTTGTTCAAGGCACTTCTGAGGTTTTGAGTTAGTAAGTCTGGGAACAGGGCGCTAAAGCAGAGTAAGAGGAAAAGTGAACATGGTTTTCCCTTTGAAATATAGGAAGTTGATAAGATGTTGTTTGATGCCACCTACTGCCTAGAGCGAACAGGGGTACTTCGCTTTCATATTTAATTTAAGAAAAGCTTCTATGCAGTGCTCTAAGGATGTGGGGGCTGATCTGAGAGTTTGTGCTGCTCGTGCTGTGGGTGTTGGGGGCCTCCACGGCCTCAGCAGCTGGTGCTGGGAGTGAATCTACTAAACTCTACTAAACTCTCGACTACACTCTCTCTGGGCCTGGCATCACTTTACTACAATAAAAAACAAATGACAGATGGTCAAAGAAATAGTAGAGCGGGTACGGCGTTTGCCTTGCACATGGCCCACCAAGGTGCTAGTCGATTTGTTCCCTATGGTCCCCCAAGCATTGCCAGGTATGGCCCCTGTTGCAGGCTCCAAGAGCCCCTTTTCCTACCCTGTGGAGATTTTTCCTGGCAGATCTCAAAACATTAGCATATGAAAAGACATTGGGTGAGGTGCTGGGAGTTACCTGAAGGTATTTGACCCTGCCAGGAGAAGTTTACATTTGGCTTGAAGCTCCTCCCAGCTCTGCTGGGAGGCTTTGAATTTTCATCCCTAGATAGCCCAGGCCAGAATGGGCTGGGCTGGGGAGTTTGGGCAGATTTCCAGCTATAAAATAAGCTGCAAGAAAGAAGCCTCGCTCTCTCTCTCTTTTTTTTTTTTTTTTTTGCCTTTTCGGTTTCCCTTGGTGTTTGCTTCTCCGTCCTCTTCATTCTCTGTTGGGCCTCAACACGTGGTGGCAGCCATCTTAGCCTGCACCTGGCTGGGGCCTAGCTGGGAACGCAGAGTCTGGAGACTTTCCCCTGCTCTTGGATTGTATATTGGAACCTGTAATAGTAAAGCCCTTTTAAAACTGCATCGGATTCCTGAGTTTTCATCCATTCCTCGCCGGCCCGGAGGTAGAAGGGAACTCGCTTCCCCGGAACTGTTGGGGACCCCGGTGGAGCTCCCTGACAGGCCCCCACATAAAGAAAAACACAAATGAAGTGGAGGACCAGGGAGAGAAATCAAGGGACTGAGCACATACTTAGCATTCAGGACTCCCTGTGTTCAGTTCCCAAAACTTTATGATCCCCTGAGCACGTGAGAGCTTTGCCAGGTGGGTAGCCCTAAATGTCACCACCAAGCGTTAGAAGTGGGAGAGAGCAACTCAAAAGCAAAATCAAGGGTGGCTCAGCAGGGAAGGCATTTCCCTTGCATATGGCCAACCTGGGTTTGATTTCTGGCATCCTGGAGCACTGCTAGGAGTAACCCCTGAACATTGCCAGGTGCAAACTCCCGTCCAAAAAAGCAACAACTGGTAGAGAATTTAAGTGAAGGTAGGAAATGTCAATATTTTTCAAATATGATTCATTTTGGAAGATTTGTTATAAAAATATTTATTTGAGCTTGTTATTTCAGATAAAATTTTCACTCCAATCCTTCTTAACAAGTGTGCACTCTTAATAATAGAGATTCTTCCCCATTCTTGAGACACTTTTGATAAAAGCTGGTGTGTCTTTTATTTGATAGGATTTAGTATTTAAAACTATTTTACTGGTACTCAAAGACTTTCGTTCGTGATTGGTAGGTAATTGGTTATATTCAGGAGAAAACGATCTTGTTATTCTTCATGCTAGCTTGGTTTATGTAAAGAGTGGGGGAGGTAATATATTTAGGAATTAAGGTGCATTCATAATATGTTCAGGGATTCAGTGGGGTGTATGTGCTGAAGGTTACAGAAATAATCTTATTTTTTCTTTAGTGCACCAATTTCCTGCTCTGCAAATATCTAGGAACGTTAAAGAGATGGCATGCAAATACACTGCTATATAAACCATTAATACTGCCTGCATTTGTAGTGTGAATAAGTGATGAAGAATAATAATTATAATGAAGCAGTTCCAAACAGGTTCAGGAAGAATTAGCCATAAGGAAGATACTGCTGAGATGCTTATGAAAGCTATGGAGTTGTCCCTTGTGATGCGCTTTGTCAGGCAGAACTAATTATCTGTAGATGATAAGAGAAAATATGGTGAAAAACAGAAGCCACTTCCCATGGAGGGAGTATCCGTTTAAAACCCAACAACTCCCTGAACCATGAGATAATTGAAACAGTACCAAAGCCGGCATAAATAACAAGTTCTGTTCTGTCTTTCTTGGAAAATGGTAGGGGCAGGCAGTGAAAATAATTTTTATTTCATCTCAGAGAAACTAAAATTTATTTCAAGTTATCTCTATTATTCTCTTTGAATAAAAAAAGAAATTATTCTCTGTATTCAGACAAAGACTTTTTTAACCGGAAAATTAACTTAGTTTTCCAAAGTTTGCAAGGAGAATAATGTATTTCTAAATTTGGTGCTTTGCACTTTTACTATGAAAGCAAATTTTAAACAGTATTTTAAGTATGTCTTTACCTGTATACTTAACAATGGAAATATACTTTGAAGCGACTTAATATTTGTTTCAAATTCAAAAAAAAAAAAAAAAAAAGGAGAACCGTTTGGAGAGCACGATCCTACCTGTACCAAAATATAATTTTTATTTATATCTTTTAATTTAAAATAAAAATAAAAAATAAAAAAGAAAGGAAAAAATAAATATAAACATGGGAGACACCTTAAAAAAAAAAGTTAAATACTCAAACTAGAATTTCATACAGTTCATCCAAAAGGAAGTTATTTTTATTCACGGATTTGTTTAGCATCAACAAAAATGAGTCACAACTTTCATCTCTACCAATTCTCTCACACTTTTCTGCTTCAAAGACTCCCTTTTCCAGGACAAGTCAAACAAGTCCTCAGGAACCTAAGGTGTTGATGTCCTTTCTACTCTACCAATCCTTTGACCTTTAGTTCTGGTAATATTAAAAAAAAAAAAGTTTTCTGCTCCATACATGGGATCTGCTTCTAGTTAGCAAACAGAAGGGCAAAATATAGACCGGAAAGCCTAGAAGGTCAGCATGCTTAAGCAGCTCTTTAAGAAAATCAGGATCTTGTTAACAAAAGAAGGGAAGAACAAGTAACTGTTTCAACCAATTAGTAGTATTTGAAGGGAAAAAATATCTGACATAAATTAGAGAAATGAATTCTGTATATGCAAAAATTTTTTAATGGATTTTTTTTTAGGAGGGGATAGGACCACACTAATCTGTATTCAGAGCTTACTCCTTGCTCTGTGCTCATGGAAGAAGGACCACACGGACAAGGCTCACAGTTCCCCTATGTGATACTTGGTGTTTAAGGTCTGTTGGATCCATCCGACATGTGCAAGGCAAGTACCTTACCCACTGTCACTTATGATTATCATTATCACATGACTATCATTATCACGATTATGATAAAATATGGGGACCACAATAGTAGTTATTAATAGCTATTTTATTTGATAAAGGCTCTGAAAGTTTCAGATATTTGATGGGAGAAAGTTCTAAAATATATTAATATAGATGAAGGTGTTTTTAGTTAATGATTAAATAATGTGGATAAAAGTGGACTCCTTAGTTTCCCCAACTTGTGTTATAATTTCCCATGTCAATGATAATTAGAAGCTAATTATGAATGGAAACACATGGTAAATAAGTTTTTTAAAAGGCAAAAATGAGGAAAAAATTCTTTTCTGATTAATGATTATAAAGTGAAGTGTCAGGGCGCTCCGCCGGGTCCCCACAGTGCCGGGAAGCGAAGTTCCCTTCTACCTCCGAAGCCGGCGAGGAATGGATGAACACTCAGAAATCCGATGAGGTTTTAAAAAGCTTTACTTATCACAGGTTCAGGCATACAAATCAGCAAAAGGAAAAACCCGATGCTTAGGATTCCAGGCTAGAACCCCAGCCACGTGTAGGCCAAGATGGCGACCACCACGTGTGAAACTTCCAAGGGGAATAAACGCTCACAAGGCGAGATCCCACCGGGAAGAAGAAGCCTGGGAGAGCGGGAACCGGCTAGTTTATATCCCCGCAACTCAGACCTTCCTCCCATTGTTATGGGAAGCAGGGAGGGTCCAATGCCCTCTGGTAGTCCCTCCCTGCATCTCACCTAGGGCCTATACTGTGCTAATGTTTTGAGCCGGAATGCCTTTGAAATGTAGAGAAGGGGGTTTCTGAGATGGCATGTCACTGTACCAAAGATCAACACCAATGCCAGTTAAATATTTCTCCAAGCCTTCACAAGTCTCCTCTACTTCATTGTAGTTTTATATTTTATCAGGGAGCCATGCTTGTTTGTTTGGAAGCAAATAGCATTTCTCTCTGGTCTAATTACTTAGGTGTCCTTACGTGGCCAGGCCAATATGCTGGTAAGATCTAGCTAGTCCCACGATGATTGTGATAGCATGGGAGAATATTTATACCAGCTAGTACAGCATACATGGTCAGATAAACTGCCACATTTAGACTACCCCCTTATCTACGGAGTGATTTTCGGGAGGCAATCCAGAGCAGATGCAGTGGCCCTTAGGAGTCCTGCAACAGTGAAGGTTTGTTTTTTTTTCTGTAAATTTAAAAGAATGGTGAGATAGATGTGTGTGTGTGTGTGTGTGTTTTGTTAAATCCCCTTTCTTTGTGCATGCTGAATTCCTAAAGAGGAATATAAGATGCAGCTAGGCACTTTGCTATTCATATATTCCTTTCTTTTCTGCTACCTATCTCTACATCTCCCTCAAAAGGCAGCATATTCTTTGAGTTAATATTGTTAGCAATAGTTTAAATGCAACCTGAAGATAGCAATATAAAGCCAATTTAAAATCAGTAGGTTTCATGAATCATTTCTACAAATGAGAGTATTTTTAAAGAGCACACATGATGAAAGGGTTTATTAGAGCATTTGAAAAGAAACATAAAAACAGTAATAAAAATAGAATCATGGAGTATACATTGATACTAATATAATTAAAATAGAGTTGTTTATATGATTTTCTAAAATGAATATCCAGTCTTCTCATATATGAATTGCGTTTATCAAAAGATAAAAATATATGCTCTATATTTGCATTGTGATGATGAAAACAGTGAGTGATATAAATAAGTTGGGCAGAGATAGTACTGGGCTTATGGCATGTGACTTACATGTGGCCAAGTCCAGTTCCTAGCAAGGCACTGAGTCCCCTATGCACTGACACAGTGATCTCTGAGCTCAGAGCAAGGAGGCAATCTTGCATACTGCTGGGTGTGGTCTAGCATACGCTCTCGCCAATAAATAAATTATGCTGAGTATTTAAAAAATATTCGATGCTCAATCAAATTGCATCTGTAAGAATACCACAAAGTAATTAAAAATGGGCATTTTTACTTCCCTGAATGAGAGCCTTGTAAAGCTTTAATTAGTTTCCTGACTTTTAGATAGGTATAATACAAGGTACTCAAACTAATTTTACACAGACACGTACATAAATAATGACAGGGTGTGAGAGTCTACACACTTAGGAACACCTTTGAAGAAAAGTGTAGTGTATCTCCTTGAATGTGTGTAGCATGTTACTATAAAAATGGTGTCTAACTAATTGAATTTTAAAATTAAGACTGGTACTAATAGAGTAGCCCTCCACAAATGGAACATAGCAGAAAGGAGTTGGTGCCTTTGGTGTTAGGAAACATTCTGAGGAATCTGAACAGAAACATATAGTCCCTACTAATGATGGGTGTGTTTGGGGAGAAACATTTTTAAATGGTATTTAAAATTTTTTGTACTATATGAATTCACAATACTAAGTATTCTGGTGTATTAGTAAGGTTTTTTTGGAAACAGATGTGGGTGGGTACACATCTGTACAAAAACGCTTCCTAATATTTACATTTAGAAATTATGTATAATACTGTGTAATTGCAGATTGTCCTCTTTAATAAGTAGCAGAATTCATGGAGAAGTAAATAATAGGAAGTGATTTCATTGACATTTTATAATTTGTAAGGTGATATGAAAGAAGTCTAGCTTGATACCTTGCAACTGGATCAGTACAACTGAACATAATGTTTTCATGGGAGTCCAAACTTAAAATAGGTCCTTTGCCTTTCTTTTCTTGTCTGAAGAAAACTACTGAGAGATAGTTCAGTAGACAGGCACTTATCTTGCACATTATTGGCCTGGGTTCGATCCCTGGCATCCCAAATATTCACCACCAGAGCCCCACCAGAAGTGATAAGCTGAACGCTGCCAGGTTTGGCCTTTTAAAAACAAAAAAAAAACAAATAAAAATGAAGAGGATTACTTTTCGCTGAACTCAAAATATAAAAATCACGTTCTACATGTGTGAATAAATGTCAAAAGGGCTAATACCAACCTAGAACTGAGCATTAAATACAGGCAAAAAAAATGCACATGATGGCCTCTAAATGTATGTAGTGCAACCCACAATGTGTAAGAGAAGGAAAACAGAGAGAGAGGGAGAGAGAAAAGAGATAAAGAACCTGCCATTTAGGCAGGCTATAGGAGGGGAAGAGAATTGGGGACATTGGTGGTGGGAAATGGGCACTGGTGGAGGGCGGGGTGCTGGAACGCTATGTGACGGAAACCTCTAAACATGAGCAACATTGTAATTGTATATCTCATGGTGGAATAATACAATGTTTATTTAAAAAAATCACATTCTAAAGCTTCCTTCTAATCATATAAACACAAACATTTCTTATGTTGAATCCATCATACTTGTCACACAGTTGACTCTCATAACATTATTTCAGAAATTCAGAAGCCATAATTACAAGTAAGTCTCCATTGCTCTTTGATTTATAGAGTCCTCTATGTAAGATACGGCTTAATTACTAACACATATTGGAGTACCTGCCCTCATGACTTGATTTGATTCATATTTTGAAAACAGTTTTCTCTGTCCAAATTGTCTAATCAGTATGGCAGACCTGTTGTATCAGCTGCTCGCTTGAGCTCCCTGTGACAATGTCAGAGTTTTGGTTTCTCCCAAGGACACCCCGAACTAAATCCCACAATTGACACATTACTTGTGCTTTTATTTTCAAACCAAATCTTCAAATTTGTTGAAAACACACTTAGACATTTTCTCACTGCAAAAATAGTACCATTTTCAAACTTTTATGGTTAACACTCTTTCTGGGTATCTATCAGCATGCTTCTGTTTACAGACTTAATGACTCGTCCCAATGTGATGAGGTATGTAAGTGTGAGAGGAAGGAGGGAGGGAGATGGAGAGATTGAGAGCATTCTTTTTTTCTAACTAGGTTCTCAAGTCTCTGAGAGTAAATGAATACAGAATAACCTGAATCCTCAGTAGTAATACACACACAATACTGGTGAATAGCATAAAAATAAATATACAAGACCAGTTAACAGTAAACTGAGTTTTGGGGTCCAGAATTAAATAAAGAGGGGCCGGAGAGATAGCCCAGCGGGTAGGCCGCCTTTGCACGTGGCCGGCCGGCCGGGGTTCAATCCCGGGCATCCCATATGGTCCCCCGAGTACCACCAGGAGTAATTCCTGAGTGCAGAGCCAGGAGTAACCCCTGAGCTTCACCAGGTGTGACCGAAAAAGCAAAACAAAAAAAATTAAATAAGGAAAATATCCATCTTCTCCCCTACCCCTCCCCACACACCTCTATTAGGTATGTGTAAGAAAAGACAAGTTTTTACTGTGTGTTCTTTTTTTATGTGTGTTTTTTTTGTCACCAAATATGGTGTTTTACCTTACACCAAGCAAATCTATGCACCACAAGCTGTTATACAGCAGTTTAATTCAGGTCTGACACAACTTGGAGACAGTATCAGATTCCACAAGTCAAGGGTCTTGTTCCCCACCAGAATGTCCTACTGACCATATTCAGTCAGAGTGATCAGGCCAGGTTTTTATCGATATTCTAACTGACTGGCTATTAATCATACCTACCCTCAGATACAATTAATGTGCTCAAGTGACTTGCAGAACTCAAATGAGCATTTACTTACTAGTCACAACCGGTTTTCCATGAAAGGAACTCATGCTTAAGTCTTTGGTCCTGAGTGGTTGAACTTAATATCCAGAGTCTCTCCCGAGAGGTCAAATAGTGAGTCAGAAAGTTCAACCTATTATCTCAAGTCTGCTTCTAAGGGCAACCGGCCCTACTACTGAAAGGCTTTCTGAAGACCAGCTTAGTTAGATAATAAAAGGAACCATGACCACAAAGCGGCCGCTTGGTTCATCAATAAATGCATTATTTACAGGTGACTACAAGAGTATGCCACCCACACAGCAAGCCTGGCAAGCTGCTCAGTCGTTATATTTGGTATTTGATATGCCAAATACCAGTAACATTTATATTAGGTCATTCCCACTACCTAATATAATGGTTTGAGGCTCTTTATGTTCCTGGAGCAAGTGGATGCCTTTGGGTTCTACTAGCATGAGACAGGACATATGGAGATATTACTGGTGCCCGCTCTGGCAAATAGATGATGTAATGGAAGATAGTGATAGTGATAGTGATAGTGATGATCACAAAGGAAATTCTAAGGTTTTGGGGATCCCTGAGACAGAAATTATGGATAAAGACCAAATCTATATGGGGACCGTATTTAGTCATGTGAATGATGAAACAAAGGGTTTTTTTCATATCACATATGGGATATTAGATAATATTCCCATAGCATTATTTATGTACTTTTTAATTTTGCATTTACCAATGAACACACATTCATTTTAGTCATTTAAGATGTTCTTCCTTTTCAATTTTTAGTTGAATCAGACTGAAATGCATAGTCGCACAGTTGTTTCATAATTTAGTTTCAGTTATACAATGTTCCATCACCTGTTCCTTCAGCAGTGTGTATTTCCCACCACCAGTGTTCCCCAGTTTCCGCCCACCTCCGACCTGCTTCTAGGACAGGCACTTTCCCCTATTTAGACCTTTTCTAAGGCATAAGACAGAATTGTAATAACAAGAGCCCTTCAGTCCACGTATAAAACATCCAGCTTTAAACTGGATGGTAAGGTTGATAGCTGAATTCTGTGAAATCTCATACTTTTCACAGATCTGAATATCTGCTTATTGAATAAATGTTAGGATGGATAAGTGATACTTTACAGATGTAAAGGATCTGCAGTGTTGAGTAGAGCTGATGTTTGTAAAAGTAACCGAGTCCTAAAGAACTCAGTGGCAACTCTAATGGTACTTAGAGTAGTCATTTTAACATTGAATTTTTATTGGATCAGGTTGTTAAATGCATGTGGCAACCTCCCCAGTGTTACCAGCCTGATAATCTGTAAGCATGGCTTTACTCCACATCTTCAGAAACCATGTTGCCATAGAAATGAGTAAAACAGACACTGTTTTATGGATATGTTAAAATATTTCATTTATCAAACATGGAAATTGTTAACATATTTCAGTTCTTTATTAGTAGCAGCAAATCTTCTCTTCCAAAAATGTGTATATTTTACCAATGTATGCTCCAGAAGCAAGGAAATCTGCAAAATAAAGTGTTGCATATTGAGAGTTAAGTTTTTTCTGATGCTTTTGCTGGTTTTAAATAATTGTGAGGGCTACACACACCCAGCAGTGTTGGGTTGCCATCGTGGTCACTGTCAGTGATATTCTGGGGGTCAGGCATCTGGTCACTGAACGTTAGGCCTCCCATGCACATGCAGAGTCCATGTTCTGCCAAATTTGTTGCACGCCATACCCCAAAGTGCTGTAATTTGTATATTCACTTTTATGCCATGATTATTGTTATAACCATGAAGGTATGGGTTTTACTGTCACTGGAGAACTATTCTCTGAGAGAAATGGTGACAGGCTGAGAAAATTGTATTGGCAATAAACTGGCAGGTTGAAAGACGGAGGGCAATTATCCTGCAAACATTCATTTTGTTGAAAGATCACAAGAAGGGATTTTAGTAGAAAAAGAGAACATGGAGAATTTTAAAAAATATTTAAAGAGCCATGGTTAGTAAGTAGTTCATACAACCCCAGACCTGGTCTAACAAGATCTATTAAGAGGGAACCTGGGATTCCTTGGAGAAATTACTCTTCTAATAAGAGTCTGTAGTACCAAAATGGTAAGTTTCCAAACCAAATGAAACAACCCATAAACAAATAATGAAATCCCTGCCAGATACTGAAGTTAAGTAAAAAGACAGAGAAAGCAAAAAATTAAGCCACTAAGTGATCCTTACTTGTCACTTGTCTTCCTGTTATTCATCGATTTCTTTTGAGTGGGCGTCAGTAACGTCTCCATTCGTTGGAATGAGGTCCATTAGTGTTACTGTTTTTGGAATATTGAACACACCACGGGTAGCTTGTCAGGTTCTACAGTGGCCCTGGGTTCGTTCCAGGGGATCCAGTCTTTTTCTGTGTCAGACCATCAACCATCCAGGGCCCACGGGCAGAGCCCTGGGTATTGACAAGCCTGTCTCCTATCTGCCAACTGCTAACGCAGCCAGGCACCACAGTCATACCTGCAGCACCTCGAAGGGCAGAATAGGCCAGAGTATTATATATATATATATATATATATATATATATATATATATATATATATATATTTATATATATACAGGTTGAAAGACGGAGGACAATTATCCTGAAAACAATCATTTTGTTGAAAGATCACAAGAAGGGATTTTAGTAGAAAAAGAGAACAGGAAGAATTTTTAAAAATATTTAAAGATCCATATATATATATATATATATATATATATATATATATATATATATATATATATATATTCCCAAGACCCCAGTATAGCAAAATGATTCAATGTATAAATATATGGTAAACAAAAAAAATCTACAAGGATTATTTCCAAATAATCTGTTTATGTGTGTTGTTGAAGAATAGGAGAGTGTGTACACACTATTTCAGCATATGGATCTCAGAGTTTACTTTTGAAAGCTATGATATGATAAGCAGGCAAATAGGCCCCTTTTCACTGCAGACACTTAAACTCTGAGTCAGCAGTCAAGGTTCATGATAACCGTGAAAGTAATGTTGAGAGTCTGTATTCTCGTGATGAGGTAATGAGAATGGCGCGTGCCTGAGCTCTTCCTCAAAGCCCTTTACCATAATCTCATCAGGAGAAAACTGCCAGTTGGAATCCACTCTGTAACCTGCCTAGTCACTAGTCTTCCACGTTATCTCAGATATCAAAAATGCAATTTTTGTGTGTGTGTGAAGAAAGAATTTTTATTGAACTTGTTTAGAAGAATGTGAGGAAAGAGAAGAAGTGTGCATTCAAAGAGAGATCACAGGCATCTCCAGGGTGGAAATAAGCAAGCAAAGAAACAGACAAATGAACGGTGTGTTTAAGAGAGAACATGGGCTTGAATAAAAGCCAAATAAAGGGGAAATTCTTTAAGAAAATGTTTAAATGTGACGCTCCATTTACTACCCTGTTAGGGGGAAAGTAACAAGTACCTGACAAACGTGAAATTATCTTTCCTTTTTCGTCCTGAATCTCTTTTCCCTTTAAAACAAAATAACGCACTGGCTATTATTATGCTGTTCTTAATAAGAACTATGTGTAATAAGAACTTAATAAGAACTATGCTGTTGTAAGTATATGTTTTGGGCTGAACACTGAAAACTATATCAGGCTTCTAAGACATTTGTTTTAACTTCACATATGTATAACTCTTGCCTACTCTGTTCTTATTGATTCATTTCACAGCTCAACTACAGATTTATTCAGGAAAACTGGAAAATGAGGTCTCCTCTGTAATAACAAATCCTGCATAGAACAACTTCTTGTAACTTTAAAGAACTAGAGATAAATCAAAGTGACTAGAATTCTGGAGAGTCTTAGAACTCTCCCACCCAGGAGACATGGCATGTGGCAGAGATGAACTCTTAATCGTATGAAGCGTGATCTTTCCCAGATTTCCTAGACTAAATCTTTTTAGCTATAATCTCTCCCCTTAAGATTAGCCCTCCTTTTAAGATGTGATTATTACGGGAAAATAAATATAGGGAGCTGAGGTCAGTTCTATGTCTTGTCAGATAAAAATATGTGTAGAGCAAAGGTTGTGATACCTGGCTATGTGAAAATACCAGGAAGGAATGGATGTCATCTGAGTGTTCCTTTGCTCTGAAGTTCCCCTCAATACCTTTATCTGTATGTGTTTTCCATGGCTAGTCATTTAGCGCCAAAGCTTAAGCCCTCGGCTCTGTTTATCTTTAATTGGCCCCATATCCACTACACATTTGACTTGATATCAGCAAAAGTATCTTGTTGTTGTCTCTTCATATTCTGTTTTGGTGATGTTTTATGGCTTTATCTGTTTGGCAACGGATTTAGTACAAGAATTCTACAATAGTATTATAATTGTAGCAAGGAATTTCGAGTCATTAGTCATAATTAGACAACAGTGGAATTTTCACATAGGTATAGCCATGTTTCAGTATCAGCGAAGACTGCTAAAGTGGCTTTTAGGTAGGTCTTTGGGGGTGACCTCGAATAAGTTGACTCACCACATCAATAAGTTGTGCATCACCTCATCATATTTTAGAAAAATAAAAAATAGATATAATTCAGGCTTATACTATAGAACATTTATAAATGCATAATATGAAGCAGCATGTTATGACATTGAATTTGCAGATAATTTAGTGTCTTTGTATGCATAGGGGTGGAAAGCACATGTTTGGTATACAAAATATTTCATACAAAACTGCTGTTTTCCAGGTTCCTCGTATTTGAAATAAGTGCTCCAGTTTAAGATGTAAATTTTTACCTTCCTACATACTGCATATCTCACTGCATTTGTCTCTCTGGGACATAAGTAATATGGTTGCTGCTAATGAACATGTATTGCCTTTTGAGTCTGAAAAGATTGAAGAGTTCTTTCAACATTGGTTTTTTCAACATTTGTTTCATTGTTGAGTGCTGAGAAAGAGGCCCATGGTCATGGAGACATAAATCTCTAGGGTCAAACTGAAAAAGATCAAAATATTGAATTATGTAGTTACTACTGTCTCAAGATTTCAAAGTAAGATATGGATGGAAAATATATACACATGCATATGTGTGTTTAGTCTTTAAAAGTGCAATTTTAGGTTTAACATAACCTGAAAATGAATTTTTCCACATTTTCTGAATGCTCAGGTAAAGATTTGCATTTGGGGACTGAAACACAGGGAAAAATATGAAAGGGTGACTGAGCATCAATATACTGACATACTATGGTTGATGGTCTAGATTCATGATGACAGATTAACATATAATGCTGAGAATAAATTAAATATAGCATCAATAGGACCTACAATGTTTTAGTTTATAAACAGTTTCTAAAAAGCCATGACTCCTTTTCTTTGTGTTGTAAAATACACAATAAGATAATAATGACATATTGACAATAACAGGAAGAAATGTTTCCTTCCTGTGGTCAGTGCTTGAGCATAAAGGGGAATGAAATGATGGTGAGTGAACAACAAACATTCTCTTTCCCAGCTACTACAGAAAACATTCATTGATAAATACTAATACTAGCATTGTCCCTAGAGTTTTTATATTACATATTTTAATTGCATTTGTTGTGTTGAGGCAGAAACCCACAAAATATTTTCCTAAAATTTTATAAATTATTTGTGATATGTAACTCTCTAAAATTTAAAGAAAAATGGAGAGTGTATATTAAACCTGGTTGTATAGTATGAATGGTTTTTAATTTTACAATACCTTGAGTAAATTCAGTGATGGTTTAAATGGTTTTCTATATGCCAGATATTTTTTTCAAACAATACCAATTTTACAAAATAAATTCATAAAAAGTGCTTATATATAAGGTGCCTATAACATAGAGTATAGCTGAGGTTGGAGTTATGGTACTACTGACTCCACCAGTGGCATAGCTGTGAAGTTACTGTCTTCACCACACAACACATCTTGTTCTTTCTCTACTGAGGAAGCATTTCAGACTGTCCAACACTAGTGATACAACATTTAAAATCATCACATAACTTTGCTTTACTTTGGCATCAAAACACATTGAATCATTTACTTAAATATTCATTATAATAGAAAATAAAATAGGATTATTAGATTAGATAGTTTCTGCAGTTGTGTTAGAAATCAGTAATGCTTGCTTGTTATGGATTTAATGAATGTGGTCATTGCTTCTAGATTGCTTCATCTAAATTTCTCTAGATTCCAATGCTTAAAAAATTCCATAACAAAGTTTCTTTATGCATATGTTGATGATGGGAGTATAGACAAAAAATATCTCCTCTCAAGACTGTTCAGATAAACCTGACTTTTACAGGCAAGATATTTATACTTAGATTATTGTCAACTAATGCAGATGGTTCATTGAATTTATGGTTCATAAATTACTGCTGCATTTTTTGTCATATTTGGTTCTCAGAGGTACAGCTTATTTCCTGGAGGCTACTCCTGACAATGTTCAGATATCATGGAATGTAATCTATAAAGTCTTGGCATGTAATGTGCTCCCTTTGAGCTATCTCTTTGACCCTCAATTAATAACTCCTGAGTTTTCTTTGCACAGGTTCTTTACATCCGTAGTTAAGCTGACCTAGGAACTTGATTTTCTGATGCACAATTGTGAATGGGAATGCTTTTTAATATCAATTTTTTCTCTTTCCTTATTTGCATATAGAAAAGCCACGGACTTTTGTTGTTTTTTTTAAATTTTTTATTATACCACCGTGAGACATACAATTACAAAGGTGTTCACAATTGGTTCTTGGTAATACAGTATTCCAGCAACCATCCCTCCACCAGTGCCCCATTTCCACCACCAATGTATCCCTACCCCTCCCACCCACCCCAGGCTGCCTCATCAGCAGGTGGCCCTGTTTCCTCTCTTTCTCTCTCTGTCTCTCTGTCTCTGTCTCTGTCTCTCTCTCTCTCTCTCTCTCTCTCTCTCTCTCTCTCTCTCTCTGCATCTCTCTCCCTCTTGTTTTACACATTGTGGCTAGCCCTGCAGATATTTAGAGTTTAAAAAAAAGTCTCTTTGTCACGGACTTTTGGGTATTGATTTTGTAACCTGGCACTCTACATGCTACTGTTTCTAGGAATTTTTTGTAGAGACTTTAGGGTCTTCTAAGTATATTGAGAGTTTGGCTTCTTTTCCTATCTAGATGCCTTTAATGTCTTTTCCTTCCCTAATTGCTATGACCAGTACTTCCAGTATTATGTTGAATAGAAATGGTAGCAGTGGGCAACCTTGTCTTGTCCCTGATCTAAGAGGGAAGACTTTTAATTTTTCCATTGAGAATAATGCCTGCTGTGGGCTTGAGGTAGATGGCTTTGTCTATATTAAGGAAAGTTATTCAATTCCTATTTTTTTTTTTTTTGCCTTTTTGGGTCAACACCCGGCAATGCTCAGGTGTTTCTCCTGGCTCTGCCCTCAGGAATTACTCCTGGTGGAGCTCATGGGACCATATGGGATGCTGGGGGATCGAACCTGGGCTGGCATGGGCCTGCCGCGTGCAAGGCAAACACCCTACCCGCTGGGCTATCGCTCCGGCCCCTCAATTCCTATTTTGAGGAGAGCTTTTATCAAGAGCTGGTGCTGGATCTTGTCAAACGTGGTCTCTTCATTTTTTGATATGACAGTATGGTTTTTACTTTTTCTTTTATTTATGTAATGTATTATGTTGATTGATTGCAAATATTGAACCACCCCTCTCTTATTCCCGGGATGAGTCCTACTTGGTCATGGTGTATGATCTTTTTGATGAGTCTTTGGATTGTGTTTTCTAGTATTTTATTGAAGGTCTTTGTATCTCTGTTCATCAGAAATATTTGGCCTTTATTTTTTTTTTGTTATGTCAATGTCAGCTTTGGGTATAAGAGTGATATAAGCATCATAGAAACTGTTTGGGAGTGTTTCTGTTTTTTCAATTTCCTGGAAAAGCTTGAAAATGAGTGGCAATAGATCAACGAAAACTGCAAAATGCTGCTTCTAGAAATAACAGAGGATATGAGAAAATAGAAACACATCCCCTGCTCATTGATTAGGAGAATCAACATTGTCAAAAGGCAATATTCGCTAAAGCACACTATACAGATTCAATGCAATATGGATACCCATGACATTCTTCAAAAGAAATTGACCAAACACTCTTGAAATAAATATGGAACAATAAACCCACACAAATAGTCAAAACATTCCTTGGGAAAAAGAAGATAGGAGGCATCACCTTTTCCTACTTCAAACTGTACTACAAAGTGGTAGTAATTAAAACAGCATGGTATTGGGTAAAGTCCTGTGGACCTATGGAATAGAGTTGAGTATCTTGACACATCTTGCCCCCTCTAGGTGTTGCAGGTGTGGCTGCGGTGCCCAACTGAGTTGACAGGTGGCAGATAGGAGACAGGTTTGTCTACACACAGGACTCTGCCCCATAGGCCCTGGATGGTTGATGATCTGAATAAAAAATGATTGGCCCCCTGGGATGAACTCAGAACCACGGCAGAGCCTGGCAAGCTACCTGTTGTGTATTCGATATGCCAGAAACAGAAACAAAAATGAACCTCATTCCCAAAGAATGGAGAAGTTACTGGTGCCCTCTTGAGCAACCTGATGAACAATGGGAAGACAAGTGACAAGTGACAAGTGACATCTTCACACACATCCTCAAATATATGATCATTTAATCTTTGACAAAGGAGCAAAAAATACGAAATAGAGCAAGGAAATCCTCTTCAACAAAAGGTGCTGGGAAAACTGGGCAGCTATATTTAAGAAAATAAATTAGACCTCTGCCTAACTCCATGTACAAAAAATCAGATAAAAATGAATTAAATTAATATCATATCTGAATCCATAAAGTACATCAAAGAAAACAGGCAAAACAACCATGACATTGAAACAAATGCTGTCTTCAGAGATGAAACATCACTAACAAAGCAACTGGAAACAAAAATAAACATATGGGATTACATGAAACTAAAAAGCTTCTGCACTTCAGAAGAAACAGTGACCAAGTTGCAGAGACAGCCCACAGAGTGATAAAGAATATTCATCCAGTCCCCATCTGTTAAGGGGTGTATATCCAAGATATATAAGGTGCTGATAGAAATTCACAAGAAGAAAAAAGCCAACCCCTTCAAAAAATGGGGAGAAGACATGAACAGAAGCTTCTTAAAGAAATTTGAATGGCCAAAAGGCATATGAAAAATACTCATCATCATTAATCATAAGGCAGATGAAAATTAAAACAATGAGATGTCATCTCACACCACAGAGACTGGCACACATCCAAAAAAGCAAAAGCAACCAGGGCTGGCATGGATGCGGGGAGAAAGGGACTCTTATCCATTGTTGGTCGAAATGTTGACTGGTCCAGCCTTATTGGAAAACAATATGGATATACCTCCAAAAACTGGAAATTGAGCTCCTATTTTACCCAGCAATACCACTCCTGGTAATATAGCCTGGAAGCCAAAAACACACAGCAGAAACATCATCAGCACTTCTTGTTCATAGCATAGAAATATTTCCAGATTATCGCTATTGTGAATAGCTTAGTATTTTCAGATTCTGTGGATGCTTAATATTTCACAATCTAGTTAGTCACAGTAGCCAGAATCTAGGGACTATCTGAGAGCCTGAGAATAGATTACTGGATGAAGAAACTATGGCACAACTACACAATGGAATACAATGCAACTGTAAGGAAAAAATGAAGTTATGGTATTTCCTATAAAAGGATGGACATGGAGAGTATCACTTTGAGTGAAATTAGCCAGAGGAAAAAGGAGAGATATAGAATTACTGCATTTATATGTGGCTTATACAAAATATTATAATACTAATATCCAAGACCAGGCAAAACATGGACCAGGAGGATTTGCTAGTGGTTGGAATCTACCACAAGTTTGTGAGAATCAGAGGTTAGGTAAGGCAGAGAAGAGACTAGTGTCATAATCACTTGATCACTTGAATCCCGTTATTCATCGATTTGCTTGAGTGGGCGCCAGTAACATTTCCATTAGACCCTATCACGTGCCAATGTATCCCAATGGCATCCGTTGATTCAGGAATATGAAGAGTCTCAAACTGTTCCTTCAGGGTCTTGACAAGGAAGTCTGACCATCTTGTAGGTGGGCGGCCACATGATCTTTTGACATCCCGTGGGATCTAGTCAGTAATGGCTCTAGTCCAGCGGTTGTCTCCAAATCACATTACATGTCCAGCCCATCTGATTTTCGATGCCTTGGCAGACAAGACAGCATCCCTTATTCTGGAATAGCGACAGAGGTCAGAACTCCGGATTCCTTCTCTCACTTGAGTGAGGCGTGATATTACAAACATAGCTCTTTCGATTCCTCTCTGGGAGACCCGAATAGCATTCTCTCCTGCTTTCGTAGGTCCCAGGTCTCTGAGGCTTATGTTAATGCAGGGAGAACAGTGTCATAATAATTATTGGAAATGATAATACCAGCCTGGCACTGATCATTGAACATAGGCAAAAGGGCATAAAAACAACAATGTGTAAGAAAGAGAGAGAGAGAGAGAGAGAGAGAGAGAGAGAGGAAGAAAGAGAAAGAGAGAGAAGAGGAGATGTACCAGTCACAGAGGCAGAAGGGGGAGGGAATATGGGGAAAATTGTGATGGGAAATGTGCTTTGGTGGAGGAATGGATGCTGGAATACTGTATGACTGAAACCCAATATTACAAAGTTTGTAAGTGTATCTCACTGTGGTATAATAAGAAATAAAATAATACGAATTCCTGAGGTCCAAGGTATTTATAGCCACAATGGTAAAATGGAGAGGCAATTTACAATATTCAACAGTTGTTATTATTATTGGGCACTTATGGAATATTTTTCTTTCTTTCTTTCTTTTTTTTTTTTTTTGCTTTTTTTGGTCACACTCAGCAATGCTCAGGCTCTGCACTCAGGAATTACTCATGGCGGTGCTCAGGGGACTATATGGAATTCCTGGGATTGAACCCGGGATGGCATGGGCCCGCCGTGCAAGGCAAATGCCCTACCCACTGGGCTATCGCTCAGGCCCCAGGAATATTTTTGAATATTTTTGTTTTTGACAATAATGTCTCTTATACTATCACTATCACTATCCTATCTTCCCATCTATTTGTTCATCATCGATTTGCTCTAGCGGGCACCAGTAATATCTCCATATGTCCTGTCTCATGACAGTAGAACCCAAAGGCATCCGCTTTCTCCAGGAACCTAAAGAGCCTCAAACCATTATATTAAGTCATAGGAATGACCTAATATAAATGTCACTGGTATTTGGCATATCAAATACGACATGAGCAGCTTGCCAGGCTTATACAGGGTCTGAAAAATCATTATCCGTTAATCATCAAAAATATGGATTGAATAAATTGATTAATTGATAGATGTAGCATTTTGCAACTAGAGAAAAGTTGTTGCTTTATTCATTTATTTATTCCATTTGATATTCAGGACAATCATTTTATCTGGATGCTTAGGTGGTTGCTCAGTAGAAATGATTGCAATTTTCATTTGACTTTTTGATTATTTGAAATTATATTTTTAATCTTTCTTTGTATATTTTTATGAAGTATAAAGTATGATAAAAGTGGAAATAATCCCCCTGTACTATTGGCTATAAATGACTTACTTATACCACCCTATCAAATGACTTCCTGATAGCACATTGGTCTAAGTTGAATATTGTTAAGGAAATTTAGCAACATAATCTACCAATCCAGAAAAAATAACTGTACAAAGTAAAAGAGAAAGTAAATATTTTATTAACAAATGAAACATTAAAAGGGCTAGAGGAGTGTCTATCTGGCAGAGTGCTTGCCTTTCATAAGGCTAACTCAGTTGCACACCCTGGAACCGGTGATGGTCCCCCAAACCCACTGGGAATGATCACTGAGTGCAAAGTCAGGAGTAATCCTTGAAAACTACCTTATGTGAACAACAACAACAACCAAAAAAAAAAAAACAAGGAGCGGGAAGAGCCTAATAGAGTCCTAATCAGAAAAGAGCACATATTATTATTATTATAGGAAATCTAGAGACTGAAGAGACAAGAGAAATCTTACTCCTGTATGGTCACACACAACCCTTACTGTGTATGTTCTCAAAATCAGACTGATCTTCAAATAGAGGACTTAATAGCTGTTTGTCATTAATACTTCAATCTAGATTGACTTAGTTCAATGTATACTAGCTAAATGGCTTTAGAAGAAATCCTTCTCTTATCTATCTGACAGTGTTGTCATTTGTAGCAATCTACCCATCTGAATCAGCCTTTAATTTTTCCCCAGGTCTGGAGCTTCAGGGTGCTGTTGTCTTTGATGTTTACATTTCAAAGAGATGGTTCCCTGGACCTAAGAAAGACATTCCTGGGTCATAAAAGTGTCCAAAGGTCTATCTAGTTTCAAAATGATTAATGAATATTTGGAAGGCAGGGGAAAATACACACTTTTTTTTCTGAGAAACGAGGGGGAGGGAAATCTAGTCAGAAAATTCAGATTTTCTGGATTTGTTTTCATGATTACACTGGTCTTTTTTATTTCAGTATTTTTATGCTGGCGCCATAAGTTCAGAGAGCAATGAAATCTTTCCTTTCTCTCTTGCAAGTTTCTCATTTCTAAAAATCATTTGTATAATTTACATGTGTTCCTCAGAGCTCCACTCAAGAGAAAAGCTGATCTTTCCCTATAAGTTTCATCAGTAAACGCTTCGAGATGAGAGCCTTCTACTGAGAGTATACCACTAACAAGCCTGGCAAGCTACTCGTGTTTTATTGATATTCCAAAACCAGTAACAATTATGAACCTCATTCCCATGACCTGAAGGAATGGCTTGAGGCTCTTCCTGTCCCTGAAGCAAGCAGATGCCCTTCGGCTACACTTGCTTGTGACAGGACATATGGAGATGTTACTGGTGCCTGCTAGAGCAAATCGATGAATAAGGGGAAGACAAGACAAGACAAGCGTTTTTACACAAAGAGAAATATTAACATAAATATTTACCAACATACTAACATGTAAACATAAATATTTACTATTACGACTAATTCCTATTTAACATCATTCTATTACTGTTGAATTAGAAATTACTATTGAATTAGAATGCCTGATACCTGCGTTTTAGTAAATTGTTGTCTGGCCACTTTATTACTTCTTTGTAATCCACAATTTGCTCAGTTTTAACAAAAGAAAATTTAGAACCAGAGAAATAGAACAGTGGGTAAGGAGTTTGTTTTGCATGCTCTCAACCTGAGTTTGATCCCTGGCACCATTGAATATGGTTCCCTGAGTCCTATGCAGAGGGATCCCTGAGCATAGAGCCAGGAGAAATAGCCCGGGCTCGGTTTTTGTTTTGTGGGCCACCCCTGAGCACAGTTGGGTGTGGCCCACAAAGAAGACAACATATGCCAATATCAATGGCATATTTTTTGCATTATTTTACAGGCATTATGGTGAGTACATCTAGTAACACATTTAATAAAAGCAAATCCACATAATATATGTCATTGTTACGCTTTGTTTTATAGAAAGGCTAAGGGAGACATACAAATTTATAGTGCTTTTGTAATCTCACATAGCAGCATTCATGAAAATGGACTCTGGTTTAATTTTGTCCAGGATGATGTGTTGTAGATCTGTTGTTCAGGAGGAAGTCTTGGTAACTGTTGGCTCCAACTTTACTATGTAGTAGCACCAAGCACTCTATTCCCTATAAATTTAGCTATTTGTTATCATACAAAATTGCTTTCTCCAAACCCCCCAGGGTTGGGAGACAGGCCCTACTGAGCCTTAGGCGCCAGCTCCACTTATGTGAAGAGCTACTCTGAGCAGACACAATGGGAGCTTGGGCACTTGGTCTTTTTCTCTAATAATATCAAGAAAATTTAATGAACATACTCTACAAGCAATATTAGAAAAGAGTTTTTAGTGTTGTGAAATTCTGAGTTTTTTGGTATTTTTTAATGTTAACAGTAATCAAGTATAAAATCTTATGTAAGGGCCTGTGATCATCCTATGTAATCATTTGTTTATTCACTGATTGCAGTTGGCAGTTAGCTATTGATTGTCTACAAAATGCTAGGCCAGATGCTAGTTGAGAAGGCCACATCTGAAAGATTTGAAGAGAATTCACTGAGAACTTGCATTTAGGCTCAAAGGAAAACCTGTTTCTCGCACTTAATCTTCAAATGAAATTTGTATGGAACACAACATGTACCAAATATATTGTTAATGGGCCAATCTCATTTCTCTCTAAGTGATCATATTCAGAAATGTGTTACTGTTTAATTGAAGTAGACTTGAGTGAGCGCCATGTCCTTCCCACCCTCCTTCCTTCCCTCCATCTCTCCTTTCTTTCTTCCAACTCTCTCTCCTTCCCTTCTTCCCACCCTCTTTCCTTCCCTCTATTTTTCTGTCCTTTCTCTCTCAGCTTTAGAATCCCTTTCTATTTGCAATTTGATTTGCATTATTTTAAAATGGAGAAAGAAAGACACTTCTCCTTAGGAAACTTGAAATCTGGGCTAGTACAAAAGGCAAATTTGATCCCTAACATTCTATAATGGTCTCCCAAGCCCCATTCCTGGTTTAATACTTTTGTTTACTGCTTACTCTCAGTAAACAATGACCACCGGTGGGTGTGGCCCCCTAACAAAACCAAACAAAAGGCACAAAAGCCAACTTTAAATCTGAAAAATAAGAACGTTCAAGATTCAATTGTGATAGGCAAGAAATGTGACAGTAAAATATTTTAAGCATATTAGTAATTAATCATACAAATAAAGGAAAACTTCACTTAGTTTCATTTACTTAACATCAAGCTTTGCCAAAATCATCCTCACTGAATGTAGTGAGGGACAGGTTGATGAGTAAGTGTAGTATGCCCCCAAATGGCTTAATTTCAAATTCTGTATCTACCTCTTGGTCACTATTTGATTCAAGACAACTTCTTTATGTCCCAATTGACAATTCTTGAAAATGTCTTGATGTAAGACCAAAATCATTTTGTTATGACTGTTGTTGGTGGGAGACAGCGAATGAATCAACAGGGTTCCCTGGTGGTTTCTTTGGGGCAGCCTGAAGCAAGGGCTTCCTCTTCCGTATCTTTCATCTCCAGGCCAGTATCTGTGGAAACCCAGGATGGAAGTAAATCTGTGTCTCTGCAAGGAGAGCACATTTCCAAATCAGACCTATGAAATTGATGTTGCTTCTTTTTTTTCTTTTTGTGTCACACCCAGTGGTGCTCAGGGGTTACTCCTTGGCTCTGCACTCAGGAATTACTCCTGGCGGTGCTCGGGGACCATATGGGATGCCGGGGGATCGAACCGGGGCTGCACAGACCGGTCGCGTGCAAGGCAAACGCCCTACCACTGGGCTGTCGCTCTGGCCCCAATGTTGCTTCTTTTAACATATCTTTCGACTTGTTCAACTAAATGCTTTGTACTCCACTTCCTAACTCTCATTTTTTTTTAAGCAAGAGAATTTTCATTGAAACTCATACAGAAAGATGTGAAGGGAATGAAAATCAGAAGTGTGCATTCAAGAGAGCAGTGAAAACAGGCAAGCTAAGAAACACACAGGCAAGCAAGATGTGTCTTCAAGGGAGAATAAGAGCTTGAAAACCAAACCATCCATGAGCTCTTAACTCATATGCCCCTTTCTCTTTGGATCTTCTGTAACATTTTTATTAACACATGGTACTTCTCCTCTAAACCTTTATAGGCACTTCTCACTATGTGCTAGGTGCTATCATCTCCTTTTGTTAATCATAACTTGTCTTCCCACTAGATTGTAATTACCAAGCCCAGATACAAAAGAAATCCTAAAGCCCTTGGCGTTTTCATATCCTAGACAAGTTAATATCAGATAAATCAGTGAGGAAAATGAAGAGATTTAAAAAAGATAACCTATACACCTACAGTACTCAAGTGAGACTAAGCAAGTTGGTCCCATGGATTAGTGATCATTTTAAGCAATTTAGCCAAAAGAACATTGGGAGGAGAGAGTGATCAGCTAAGGTAGTTGCTGGGAAAAGCCCAGTGAATGAGGTTCCACAGATTTTATTTCTACTCTCTTCCTTGAAATGAAAGGATTAGATCTTCCTGGTTTGGCAAAAAAGGGTCCCTTAGCGAGAAATTTACTTATATAGAGATTGCAAAACAGGGCAACATTCACATGACTTTTTTTTTTTTTGGCTTTCTGGAGTCACATCCATTGATGTACAGGTGGCTCTGTGCTTACGTGTTACTCCTGGAGGTTCTTGGGGGAACATATGGGGTACCAGACAAATAACCCAGGTTGGCCACATGCAAGGCAAAGGCCCTATCTGCTGTATTATTGCTCTGGCTCCCTTTTACATGAACTTTGGAGCTACTCCCATGAAAAAAAACCTCTTGCCAAAACATACCAAGAACCTAAAAACCCCATAATCTGTGAGCTCAGATTTTTTTCCCTAAAACCTTAAGGCAGGAATTAGCCTCTGCTCTGCCCAATAATTTAAACAAATTTGAAAGAAGTTTTGTATTTAGAAGACAGTCAATAAACATATGATAGAATAATTACCCAAACTTAATATATATACATACATGCTTACTAAATGTTAACAAAATGCTGGTGGTCAGCATGTTTCAGATAGCGCTATATAATGAGGCAGATGAGCTGGACTTTAGGATGAAAACCACTGGCTCAGACTACAAGGACTTTTTATATCATCGTCGATTATCTTTGTCATTTGTTATTTTAGGTAAAATAAAACTCAACATTTAACCAGAAAATCAGATAATAGTTCCAGTCTTAGAGAGTTTCTCACATCTGATTTTTGATTCAGTATCTCAATATCAATCAGAAATGCCCAGGATATTCTAATGCAGTCATATGTTAGCATTTTCTATGACACAAAGAATGACAGACTACTATGTCATATGCTATTCTAATTGATACTCATTTACAGCCTATTGATAAGTTCTTAAGAAACTGGAGAAAGGGTCTTCTGTGCATATGTTAGATTTTAGTTTATTCTGAGTTAAGGTGAAGGGACTTTTGTTATGATACTCTGGATCATACAAGAGATTGTTGAGAGTTGCTCTACCCATTATTCTATAAAATGCAGTTACAATTTGAGAGATCCCGTTTCACTTTCCCAAGTGCTTATGTTTAAAAGAAAATTATGCTCCATAAAAGTAATTGCTCAACAAACATACACCGTAGAGTAGGGAGAAAAAAGCACCATGCTTTTTACTTGACTTAACTTCCTTCCTTATATCTCAGATATGGGATGCATCAAATGAAAAACTGTTATTGATCTTAGACAGTTTTATTACTGTTAGCTACATTCTCCATGTTACTCAGTGATTTACGCTTTCTCTGGCATTGCCACATGACCCTCACATTTGAGAAAAAGTATTAAATATTATATTCTTTTAAAATTGCATTTGTTTTATTTACTAGAGTCACGGTCTAAAGAATTTTGAGCATTTGTGGTTTTGTTGCTGTAAACTCCAGTTTTACTGTTAGTGATGAGCAAAGAAATGTTTATTAAGGGTTTATACCAATAAATATTTGAGGAAATTTGAGTAAAATTGATTTAATGTTAATTCTTTTCTCTTTCACATTAGCATGTAAGCAGAATTTTTTTTTATTCTATGATTAATCAGTTTATTGAATACCCATAAAATTGCTTCTCTTTTAACCTAAAATGTATTCAATTCTAATTCATAGTTAATCACATGTTTTTGTACTAATGAAGGTAGAATTTATATCTAACTTATATTTCTACCATAGAATAATCGGCAGTACACAGTTTGTATTAACTGCTTATCCAACTATTGGAAAATATCATTGAATAGTTTCAATAATCATATCACTGGAACATTCTCTAATAGAGACTTCAAAACGATTGCAATAAAATACATATTAGAATATTTTCTTAAACTAATAGCAATATTCAAATACCTTACATTTTAATTTTCTTGGCGCTATCCTACATACTCTTCATTTTCATGTCTTCTGATACTCCAGTATATGCAGTGTCTGCAGAAGAAGCAGATATGTGCTGTATTCGATGAAGAGGTGGCAAAGGTCAGTGGGAGGTACTTGATTCTTTTCTGTCATTCACAGTTCTTGGAACTCCAGTGTTGTTCATTGATTCCTCTGGTAAGTCCTATCTACATCTTATTGTACTGGTGTGCATGGCATTTTAGTGTTTTTAATCTAAAATAGTCTTTTTTTTTTGCCTGTTTTTGGGTCATGCCGGCAATGACCAGTAGTTATTCCTGGCTCTGCACTCAGGAATTACTCCTGGCGGTGCTCTGGGGACCAAATGGGATGGCGGGATCCAACCCAGGTCAGCAGAGTACAAGGCAAACGCCCTCCCTGCTGTGCTATTCCTCCAGCCCCTAATCAAAAATAGTCTTACTTCAGGCAATACATTTTATATTTCCCCCTACCTATGACTCCTCTTTCTGTGGTTAAGAGGGGTCAAATAGGCTTTCTCAATGCAGTCTACCTCTTTATTACCTAAAAATTGCTACTTACAAATGTCTGTGGACATTTAGAAAATGGATTCTAGTTGGAGAAACTCTAAATATAAATAAACTCCAACGTAATGAAAATTACCTTTTATTAGTGTGTGTGTATGTGTGTTTCTGTCATTCCGAATAACATAGTTGTGCTGGAGATCTAATTCGTATATTGTTAGGGGTAATTTAGAAGCTTCACTCCAAATACACCAGATGCTTCATGTCAACCACCACCAGTGGCAGTGTTATTAGCATCCTAATGAAGGACAGGATGGCACATTAGCACAAAAGAAAGGCTTTTATTATTCCTCTCACTAAATTAGAGAAGTTGCCAAACATCTAAATTCATATTAGAAGCTGTTTCTTTTTGTAAATGTGGAATAGTGCTTCTCTTCCCCCATTCTTTAACTTGCAAACTATCTGAGAATTTTTTAAGCTACAAATATTAAAATACCTTCATTGAAATATGTTCTATCAGTTGCTTTTTGATTTCTAGATAGTGTAAATGACTTTTTTAATAGCCATTGGTAGTCAAAAGTTAAGTTGGTCTAGGCAATCAGATTAATAAATACAATAATTCAAACCAGTCAACCTAGTTTAGGAAGAAAGGAAATTATAGGCTGTGATATCTGACACCATAGATTTCAGTTTGCTAAAGGTTCAATTATCATGCAGGCATAAGGACCGTTTATTTGCATGATTTCAAGTGTGTACCTTAATGGATAGCTTTAGACACAGAGAGATATGAACTAGAATTTGGAGTCAGTCAATCCATCTTTTGTTTTGAGCAAGTTATTTGGTCTTTTCCACCTTCATTATAATTTTTTTGTAAAGTGAATTTTATAGCGCTTCCTTCCAGGTAGTTTCAGGTTTATATTCTTTAATGCTCCTAATGTGTTTTGCACAATGTTATATCCTGTGGAAAGAAAAAAAAATTGGACATATATTTTATATTCTGAAACTGATTTCTTAAATGTGCCTAATAATGGTACTCAATAAATATAGATTATTTCCATTTTATAGTTGCTAGAAATTAACTGTAAACCTCATGTTGATAACATGATTTATCTTTCTAATTTCTCTAATTATGATTTATCTTTATCACAGCATTTCCTTTATCTGATTTTGGAATTGTTTTAAAGAAATTACCTTTAATGTCCATGTGTTTTCAAATACTTTTTTATCTTCATTCGTTGTCAGATACTGACTGCTATTGCATATATGTATTTCATATAATTATTAATACAAATAATAGCAGTAAGGGTGAAACATTAAGTAGGAAATACGAAACTAGACCCCAAAAGATTTCCTAACCAAAATAAATAAATAAAATTTAAAAAATTTAAAAATGACTTCTTAAATTTTTTAAGAACTATGAGTTTTTTTTTAAGCTATAGTTATTTGATAGGAAAATAGAAATTAGAGAGTGACCTGGTGTTTTGTTGTTTATTAATTTTCATTTTGAAAATGAATGGACAAAGTAAAATTTCTGTTTTATATGCTATTTTTTTAATTTTCCAAATATATATTTGCTATAGCAACCACAAAATTCTAAAGCTATTTCATTGTGTGCATCTGAGTAAAATACTTGTAATTTTTCAGAATTAAAATAGAGTTGAATAAACAATAATGCTCATTATGAAGCAGAGCAATGATCATGTAGTATATAATACTAAAATAGAGCACATTTCAGATTGCACTAAAATACATATTCTCTAAAATATTATAAATATTCATTTTTATACTTGTCACAAAATGTAATTATATTTAATTATATTTAATATTTATTTTAATAATAAAGACACAATTATATTTAATAATAAGATCAACACAAGAGCATCTTAAACTGCACTTGAATAAAAAATTAATTGGATAAGCTAATTTAGTAAATGTGCAATTATAATAGATAATTTACATTGGGTTTTCTTCTGTTAGGACTGGCTAAACATGTTAATGGAAAGTTAATTTCTGAAAATATTTATGCTCAGCATGAGACAGGAAGAAGAAAACAGTGGAAATATCAAGTAAAGAGGGAGTATGGAATAAAGACTGATAGCTCTAGATTTGGATAAACACTAGTATTCTTAGAATAAAAATAGAAATGCCCAGGTTGAGTTTAAAAATGGCGAGTAACAGGAATATTAGCAGTTATTGCAATTGCAGAGCGAATGGTCCTAGGGATAAGAAGCAAGTTAGATGCTAGATTAGCACATAGAATATTGAGATTTGTTTCCCCTCCTTATTCTCCTAAGCGATTATAGACGAAGACTTAAGAGCCACTTGAAACATCTTCAGTATAGAAAAGAATTAGTTATTGGGGAAAACAGGATTGAATGCTTGGCAGAGAAGCTTGCAAATGCGGCTGAGAGGTAGCATTTAAGGTTTGTATGAATAAGGAGCACATGTGTTCAAATGAATTTTCTCCATTTGGGATAAAATTATTCTTGTAGAAACACACAAAGCACAATTCGAATGACAAAGGCTCAGTCTGGCCCTAAGACTGAACCTTAAGATAATGTATCAAGGGAAGGGGTTGGCAACTCGCCCTGGGGTAAGTCTTCCAGTTGTGTTTGCTTCTTCATGCAAATATGTCTGAGGATCTTCCCCCTGATCTCCTGAAGGATCTTTATTTTTTCCTGGTGACCCTTTTGAGGCAAGAGTCATCATTGGAATTCAAATCATACACAATTGGAATCATTGTGTAGTTGTTGCAGTATTGATATTGCTGCATGTTTATTGCAGGAGGAAATTATTTCCCTTTATTTGAATAGTATCATTCTGAAAACTGAACAAACACCATACCTTTTACTTACAGACCATTTGTGTGCACATGGGGTTCATTTATTGCTACACACGGTCAGCCAGGTTAATTCTTTCTTTAGCTTTGATTCTTAATATTTCCCTATGGTAGATCACTCTATATTTTCCTTTAAAAGTCTTTGAGGACAAACAAAATATGATATCTGATCAATAAATTATTTTAGAGATTAACTATTGCTCATTATGTTCACTGAAAATTCATTAATGCCAAAGAAATCAAAATATTGACTTGCAGTTAATTTCACGAAACTAAGTAGAGAAAAATTCAGCATAAAAATGACATGAGTAAGGGCAATTAGAAGACAAGCAAGGTGAATGAGTGGTGCACTTTAGAAATCAAATGAAAAGATTTTCCCAAAGAGGTCACTTGTTCACTTGATCACTTGACATCCTGTTATTCATCGATTTGCTCAAGTGGGTGCCAGTAACATTTCCATTTGACCCTATCACGTGCCAGTGCAGCTCCAACGGCATCTGGTTGCTTCAGGAATATGAAGAGCCTCAAAACATTCGTTCAGGGCTTGACGAAGATGTCTGACCATCTTGTAGGTGGGCAGCCATGTGATCTTTTGACATCCCATGGGATCCAGTTGGATTCAAATGGCTGCTGATGTAAAATTAACAGAAGAAATGAGTGGATCATAAGCATAAAATGTTAATTGTGCTCAAAAGAAATGAAACTTCAAGCCATATCAAGAGATAATTTATTATCTACTGTGTTGGTAAGCATTCAAAATTTTGACAGAATTCCCATTGGAGAAGCTGTGAGGAAACAAATATTCTCATATAGCACTGTCGTAAAATAAAAATGTTTAAATCCCTAGTGGGGGAAACTGAATGATCATTAGAAAAAATAACATATGCATAGACCCTTGACCCATCAAATCTAGGAATCAGTTTCAAAAATGCTCTGGGGAAAAAACACAAAATATATGAGAACCACGATTTTTTAATGCTATTACACAAAAACAAAATTACCTCCAGTCAACAGAGCACTCAAAGATGAATAGTCTTCAGTGAAAGAGAAATTAGGAAAAACAAGTAAATAAACAAAGACTAACTTTTGGCCATAGCCTCTTTAGAATAAATAGTGACACAAATCTATTTTTTACATAATTAGGGAAACCAGGTTAATTGCTCTTTTTGACTTTGTTATTATTGCTTTGGCTACATATGAATATTTTTGTTTATATAAGGAAACGTAGATTTAATAAATGAGCATTGAAATAGAGATGAGATGACATAAGGAGAATGTGTTTTAACACATTTGACATTCATGAAGTTCAGCAAGTGAAAAATAGCGCCAGAACACAAAAACCAGAAATAGCTGAATTTGTTCTAGGTGAATGTGTGGAACTTGTGTTATGGCATTAAGATTCGTCTATGTTTGCCACATAAAGCAGCATTTAGTTTCTTAATGAGTATATTATAATTTTTTAACCACATTTTTTAAATCCACAGCTCTACAAATGAGCTTTTAGGAATTCCTGTATCTTGTCTGATAAGGTATGTGCCTTATCCACAGACGATCTCTATGGCTCCTGCAAGATGAATTCAATTTCTGAAAATCTGATATACATCATTATACATATAGTGGATAATACACTATTTTGCCCTTATAATTATAAGGGTATATCTTTTTTTTTTTTCTTAAAGGAGAACACGAATAAAGTTCATATTATTTCACTTTTGTACATGTGTAATAATGATAATTTCTACAGTGGCTTTAATTATAAAATTAGCAATAACAAAATTCTATATCAAGTAATTTTACTTAAATCAATTTTGCTTATATCAAGTAAGAAAGTTTAAAAAGTCAAAATTGGGGCCGGAGCGATAGCCCAGCGGGTAGGGCGTTTGCCTTGCATGCGGTCGGCCTGTGCCGGCCCGGGTTCGATCCCGGCATCCCATGTGGTCCCCGAGCACTGCCAGGAGTAATTCCTGAGTGCAAAGCCAGGAGTAACCCCTGAGCGTCGCCGGGTGTGACCCAAAAAGCAAAAAAAAAAAAAAAAAAAGTCAAAATTGATTTATTACTTGACTTTTGCATTGGTGACTTTGCATGAACAGTTTTTAGCCAGACAATGATAAAATCCTATTTTTGCTTGGTTCAACAGGCATTTGGGCACGAACAATTAACAATTAAGAAAGACACTTCATTGGAAGAATTATTTGAAGAGGAAATAGAGAATGAAACAGAGTGAATTGTGACAACAATTTGTTTAATTTTTAAAATTAGTCAACATATTTTGACTAAATCCTATCACTCTCTTCCAGAAGAATATATGACTAGAAATTCTCTTGAAGAATTTGCAGTTGGGATGTATGGGCTTAGAGGCATTGCAAAAAGACAAGCTTCTGCATTTATAGCAGAATAGGAATGGTTTATAAAATGAGATCAAAATACCTTGTGTCTTTACCTGAAGATACGACTGCTACTATTCTTTTCACTCTTTTTCCCATAGGTCACCAACCCAATAGTCATTCTTTAAATATGCTAATACTGTCAGTTTTGTCAGAGATTATCTTGATTCCAGAGTGCTGTTTCACAGCGCAGACTTTCGATAACTTTACTCTAGATTATTATGAGTTAATTTCTACTTCAACTTTCCAACAGTGCTACTAGTTAATTGAAAAATAGTTATACCAACCAGTATGCCCGAGAACTGATGACTGGATAAAGAAACTGTGGTACCTCTACACAATGGAATACTATGCAGCTGTTAGGAAAAATGAAGTTATGAAATTTGCCCATAAATGGATGGACATGGAAAGGATCATGTTGAGTGAAATTAATCAGAAGGAAAGAGAGAGATATAGAATGACAGCATTTATTTGCATGGAATAATTATATCAGGTGGTCTTACCAAAAGTGGAAATTACCGCAAATGTGTGGGAGTCAGAGGTTAGGTAAGACAGAGAAGGGAACATGTGTGAATCACTGTCTGTATCACTGTCTTCCCGTTCATCATCGATTTGCTCGATCGGGCACCAGTAACATCTCCATATGACCTGTCTTATGCAAGTAGAGCCCAAGGGTACATGTCGGGAGCTCCGCCGGGGTCCCCGACAGTGCCGGGAAGTGAGTTCCCTTCTACCTCCGAAGCCGGCGAGGAACGGATGAAAACTCAGGAATCCGATGCAGTTTTAAAAAGGCTGGCATACAAATCAGCAAAAGGAAAACCCGATGCTTAGGATTCCAGGCTAGAACCCCAGCCACGTGTAGGCCAAGATGGCAACCACCACGTGTAAAAGCTTCCAAGGGAATGAACGCTCACAAGGAGAGAGATCCCACAAGGAAGAAGGAAGCGAGAGTGGGAACCGGCTAGTTTATACCCCTGTAACTCAGACCTTCCTCCCACTGTTATGGAAAGCAGGGAGGGTCCAATGCCTTAGGTAATCCCTCCCTGCACCCAACCTAGGGCCTTTACTATGCTAATGTTTTGAGCCGAAATCTGCTTAGGAATGCTTTTGTAGTGTAGAGAAGGGGTTTCTGAGATGGCATGTCTCTGTACCTTGACCAACACCAATGCCAGTAAAATATTTCTCCAAGCCTTCACAAGTCTCCTCTACTTCATTGTAGTTTTATATTTTAGTTGCCTTTGAGTATATCAGGGAGCCATGCTTGTTTGCTTGGAAGCAAACAGCATTTCTCTCTGGTCTAATTACTTAGGTGTCCTACGTGGCCAGGCTAATATGCTGGTAAAATCTAGCTAGTCCCACGATGATTGTGATAGCATGGGAGAATATTTATACCAGCTAGTACAGCATACATGGTCGGATAAACTGCCACATTTAGACTACCCCCTTATCTACGGAGTGATTTGCGGGAGGCAATCCAGAGCAGATGCAGCGGCCCTTAGGAGTCCTGCAACAGGTACATGCTTGCTCCAGGAACATAAAGAGCCTCAAACCATTCCATCAGGTCATGGTAATGAGGTCTATAATTGTTACTGGTATCTGGCATATCAAATACGACACGGGTTGCTTGCCAGGCTCTGCCGTGTGTGAATAAATGTTGAAAAGACTAATACCAACCTAGAACTGAGCATTAAATACAGGCAAAAAATGCACGTGATGGCCTCTAAGTGTGTGTAGTGCAAACCACAACGTGTAAGAGAAGGAAAAGAGAGAGAGGGAGAGAGAAAAAGGGATAAAGAACCTGCCATTTAGGCAGGCTATGGGAGTAGGGGGGGAATTGGGGACATTGGTGGTGGGAAATGGGCACTGATGGAGGGCGGGGTCCTGGAACACTATGTGACCAAAACCTCTTAACATGAACAATGTTGTGATTGTATATCTCATGGTAGTATAATAAATGTTTAAGAAAAAAAAAAAAAAACAATGTTGTCACTGTCTGCATAAAATATAATTTATGGACACAGTGTACCTAGCATAGTATTTGCACTTGGCAAATATTTGTTAGTAAATAAATCAATATATATGGGGGAAAAAAGAAAAAATAGTTATAGGACTGTAGTGATATTACAGGGTAGTTCAGGTTCCTACTTTTCATTTGCTGACCCCAACACAACCATGAGTAAGCCCTTGAATATCACTGGGTGCTCAGGGGCAGAAACAATGCCACAATAACTGTTTCTCAGCCTTTTTAAGAGAGGATTTCACTTGATCTCCTATGTACTGACAAGTACAAATTTGTAGCACATTTTATTAAGCATATCACAAAATGTAAATGAGCACAAATTGAAAGCTATCAGACTATTAATCTTTATTAACTCATGGAACATAACTAATATTTAAATTCATATTATCTATTAGAGCATTGAATGATTTTTGATAACACAATTCTTTCAGAAAGCATCACTGACTGGAATTGGCTTTGTAATTCTTGTTTTTTGCTGGATATAATGATAAATCTATATATCATTCTTCTTCCTTAAATTCCAAAGTTTAATACAAATGTTTAAATAGGAATTGAAAAATCAATACAAATGAAATACGTTTTCATCATAAAAAAATAAGAAAGATTTCCACACCCAACTGTGGATTTTCCACAGTTGGGTGTGGAAAATCCAAGAGTGTGGTTCCTGCTACCATTTGACCCAGGTATCACAGAGTATATTTCCTCCTGTCCATTGAGCATTGTGTGGTATACCACAATGGAGGTGGTTCTATGATCTGTACTACATGACCTAAGAAGCACTTTATACTCAGACACTGGTAGTCAACCTTTGGTACACATATCCAAGCTGTGGTCCCCGAGCACTGTTTGGGAGATGTTCCCAAATAATACAATTTAAAAATAGATAAATCTGAATAAGACAGTTTGTGAAATAACAAAAAATAAAAAATAAAGCTCATTTTGGATGAAATAAAAAATTAATTAGAAACTGAATATGTTTATTCCCTGGAAGTATTTTTTCTCCACTGCAGATAAGTGCGTAGCATTCAGTTTAATGAATTTAAGAATACTTTTATCATATAATTTATCATAGAATAAGTGGTTTATATTTCTAGATTATGCTTTTATAATTCAAGACAATTTTTAAAAAGTTGTCAGTATCATTGAACAGATCGAGATCGAGATCAAGATCGAGATCGAGATCATTGAACACACATGTGCATAATAAACAGTAATCAAATCTCCAGAGGTAACATTAGTCCTAATGGAAAATGTGCTAGTTATCACAACTCAGATGTCTATAAGTGAACATGTTGTATGTAAAATAATTGGTTTTCATCTGTTCGGGCCACTCTTGGTGGTCTCTAGGGCTTCTTCCTGACTCTGAAATTAGGAATTACTCCTGATGGGCTCTGGGAACCATATGGGATATCATAGATCAAATCCGGTTGGCCCCATGCAAGGCTAGTGCTCTAGCTGCTAAATTATCCATTCAGCCCCCAAATTCTCTTTATCTGGAGTTGTTTGTCTTTTTGACAAAGCTCTGATGTTTAATGCATTTGTAAAGACTAACTCCAACGTTTTGTTGTTGATGGCTGTTGTGGAAGCTTCTCCCACTGTCCCTGGAATGAGGGTGTGGGGTGGTGCTCCAGAATCACACATAGGTGCTCAGTTGACCACTTGTATACTTGTATTCCCGTTGTTCATGGATTTGCTTGAGCGGGTGCCAGTAATATCTCCATACATCCTGTCACATGCTAGTGTAGCCCAAGAGCATCTGCTTGCTCCAGGAACATGAAGAGCCTCAAACCATTCCTTCTGGTCGTAGGAGTAAGGTCTGTAATTGTTACTGGTATTTGGCATATCACATATGACACAAGTAGCTTGCTTGGCTCTGCTGTGCAGGTGGGATACTCTTATAGTAGCCTTTTATCTCGTGTATTTATTGATGAACTGCAACAGGGAGAGATCGGCTTTTCTCTTGGGTGGAGCTCGGATGAGCTGTGGAGTCCAAATTTGAAAGTAGCAGCCCTCATGGTGTGGGGATTCCTCTGGCTTTTGTGAGGCTCTGCTGGGATGGCAGGCCAGGGCTGGACCACACATTTAGCTAATGTGGCAGTACAAAGAAAAAATAGTTTGGGATGAATAAAATCTTCACATCATCTTAATAGTGAATGTAATCTCCCTTGCAGTCAGCCTGAATTTACAAATATCTTCCTCGTGTCTATCCAAAACTTAGAGCAGGTGTCCTCTGCACATGCAACCCGAGATGCTACTTGGGCCAGATCATGACTGCACTGCTGGGGTTCACTTTGTTATTTGCTTTTTGGGTCACACCCTGGCAACACTCAGGGGTTTCTCCTGGCTCTGCACTCAGGAATTACTCCTGGCGGTGCTCAGGGGACCATATGGGATGCCGGGGATCGAACCCAGGCCGGCATGGCGGCCACCTGAAGGCAAATGCCCTACCTGCTGGGCTATCGCTCTGGCCCCTAGGGTTCACTTTTGAGACCATCGAATGGCACTAAACATTACTGGAAATGGCCCCTATAAAACTCAGGTGAAAGCAAAATATACAAATAAGAAGCAAATAACCTTATTTTTAACTGCAAATTCTACTGAGATTTAGATATTTGGGTTTGGTATTTAGTATGTTTAACTAGAATCAAACATTTATTTTTGATTGGACCATACCCATCAGTGGTCAGGGCTAACGCTTGACTGCTCAAGGATCACTCTTGGCAGCGCTTGGGGGATTATATGTGGTGTAGGGCTAAACCCAGATCAACCACACGCAAGCAAGCACTCTTGCCACTGTGCTATCTCTCTTGCTCCTAGGATACAACAATTATTTGGGTGAGTTTATTTACTGTACTTTTTGTGAATAATTATCTGTTAATTCTGCTTCCCTTCATGCAATTGTATACATTCTTCATTGATTCTACATTGATGTCATCCTACCAATGAAGCTTTTATGAAACTTAAAGTAATATTTAAGTTCTTATTTTCCTTACCTTTCATTTATTTATTTATTTTTTTTACTTTTTGGGTGACACCCGGCAATGCTCATGGGTTTCTCTTGGCTCTGCACTCAAGAATTACTCTGGAGGTGCTGGGGGACATTATGGGATGCCAGGGATCGAACCCAGGCCAGCATGGGCCAGCGCAAGGCAAACACCCTACCCGCTGGGCTATCGCTCAGGCCCCTTCCTACCTTTTATATTCAATTGACCAAGAAATTCTAGAATTATTTCTCATTAAATATTTAAATGTTTTTCTCTTTTTTTATCCTGGTATCTATTGCCTACCATTATTATATTATATTTTTGTCTGTTAGTGACAGTGCTTGCCATTATGTTTTTTCACCCCTGCTTCTCACATCCTTCAGTTTTGGCAGTTATTGTTCTAAATTTCAAATGGCCATAAAATTCCTCTGATCCTCCTTATGAGTGAAACTACCTAGAATTATATTTGAAAGTCACAAAACTCTAGTTTTGTCTGTAATTCAGATTCCATTCCATCTTTCCTCCCAAATATATTTCACCTAATAGATAATTGTCATTTAAGAAAACATATTTTTCCCCATTTAGTTTTGAGGTCATACCTGGCATTACTCAGGAGACATTCCTGTTTCTGTGTTCTCCGGGGTTGCCTCTGGTGTTCTCTGAGGTACCAAGATTCAAAACCCGGTGGGTTTTCCCTTCTGTACCTTGAGTACTATCTCCTGATGCATTTATATTTTTGTAGATGTTATATTTGAATGGATTGTTTCTTCATCCTTTAAACTTAAAATTTTGACTTATATTTAAAATTTGTAATTATTCCTTGCTCTTCAGAAACTAGCCCTGTCACGATCTCAAGCTAGAGAAATGGTGGCATTTCTTTTATTCATTTAGCTTGATTTATAAATTTTATTTCTCCTGAGTACTTGTCTTATTTCTGTTATACCACATTACATTTTGTTGGACTCTAAGCAGCTAGTATTGGGGCCTGGTACTCTTGCATCTTTATATATATATGTATTTATATATATGTATAATATATATATTTATATATGTATTATATAAATATATATAATATATATTATATATGTATGCATGTATATGTATATATATCATACATATATGATTATATATAATGTATATAAATATATATGCACTTTGTTTCTTGTTTTATAATTCACAATTATAACGTTTTATTAGTTTAGCTTGTGGAGATAACCCTGCTGGTTTCTACTTGATCTGGCAATGTGGTACTACTTGGACTAGTGGTACTGAGGGCTGCAGGGTTATCAGCGAGGGCATGTGATACCAGGTGTTGGATCTTAAAGGCATGTACTAGCCTCTCAAGGTCTGTTAAGACAGTTGAGGCCAAGGTTCTGAACCTGGCCGAGACTATAAATAGGGGCCCCAGGAGAGCATCCTGGGGGGTGCTTCCCGGACTGAGAGAGCAGCAGTCCTCTGGTGCCTGGCCAGCAACTAGGCCATGGGAACCCTGGTACCTGAGCCGGATGGCCAGCACCAGGGAGGAGAAGCTGCTCCTGATGCCTAGGCCTGAGGGCCAGCACCAGAGCCACAGGGCCTGGTGCCTGAGTCTAAGGGCTGGTATCAAAGCTCCAGGGCTACAGAGCTTCAGGGCTACTGAGTATTAGGACCATGGCCAGAAGGGCATCACAGAGGAACTCAAAGACTTAGGGATTCAGAAACACAAGACATAGTAACAGAAGATGAAACAGGTAACTAGGATAATAAGGACATAACCGAGGAGTCCGGAGAAAAGAAGCCTGAAGAGAAAGGCCTTGAGCTGAAAGGACCTTAGGAAAAGGGTCCGGACAGGACAAGTCCTGGGAGAGGACCAGAAGCATGAAGCCTTTAAGAAAGACATCCTGAAGTGAAAGGCCCTGAGGAGAGGAGCTGAGCGGGCACGGACCCCCCCTCTTCCCCTTCACCCCCAAAGAGAGTAGCCTGCAGGAGAAACCGCCTGGAGAGAGACAGGTCAAGGAGAGGTTCCTGCAGAGAGCAAACAAGAGATGAAACAGTAACATTAAACAATTAACCTTCAGGATCCCTAGCCTTGCTCCTTATTCCAAGGACAGGTTTAGGGGAAAGTATGGCCTCTGGGCCAGCGGCCTAATGGACAGTGAGTACTG